>ONZH01022245.1:0-23695 GCA_900303285.1 Rhinella marina | reverse complement strand
GCGGGGGGAGACTCGCAATGTGCGGGCGGCTGCCGCGAGTGCCGCCCGCAATAATCTTTCAGGATGGCCGAGCGGTATTCAAGCAGAGTATCAGCATACAGCTGATACTCTGCTTGAAACTGCTGACATCGGTGCTGGCACCGATGTCAGCAGTTTAACCCCTTCCATGCCGCGGTCCGTAGGGACCGCTGTATGGAAGGGGTTAACAGGGAGGGAGCGCTCCCTCCCTCTCCCATCGGCGCTGCGGTGCGCTGGCAGCGCCGATGGTGTGGGCAGATGAGAGGGAGGAAGCTCCCTCTCCCTTCCATCGGGACGCTGCTCTGCTGTGGCAGCGTCCCGATGGTTACCATGGCAACCAGACGCTTTCGTCTGGCTTGCCATGGAAGCCTGTTCAAGCTCCTGCTAAAGGCAGGAGCTTGAACAGGCTATAAGAAAATACACTGCAGTACACTATACAGTGTACTGCAGTGTATTGTAAAATACCAGACCCACTGGTTCTTGAAGAACCAAGTGGATCTGAGTCAAGAAAGTGGAAAAAAAAAAAGTAAAAAAAAAAAGTTAAAAAATTGATTAAAAATAAAAAACCACACAATACATAAACATGTTAGGTATCGCCACATCCGTAACAACCCGCTCTATAAAAATATTACATGAGATAGCCCCCCAGGCGAATGCTGTAAAAAAAAAAAAAAAAAACTATGCCAAAATAGCCATTTTTTCCCTTCTTCCCTCACAAAAAGTGTAATAGCAGGCGATCAAAAAGGCGTAATTACCCCAAAATGGTATCAATTCAACCGTCATCTTGTCCCGCAAAAACTGTACCCTACCTGAAACAATCGCCTGAAAACTGAAAAAAATATGGCTCTCTGAAAATGGCAACACAAAAAAAAAATTTTATTCTGTTCAAAAATGCATCTAATGTGTAAAACTTTCCAACAATAAAAAAGTTGGACATATTGGGTATCGCTGCGTCCGTAACAACCTGCTCTATAAAAATATTACATGAGATGGCCCCCCAGGCGAATGCTGTAAAAATTTTTTTAAAAAAACTATGCCAAAATAGCCATTTTTTCCCCTCTTCCCTCACAAAAAGTGTAATAGCAGGCGATCAAAAAGGCGTAATTACCCCAAAATGGTATCAATTCAACCGTCATCTTGTCCCGCAAAAACTGTACCCTACCTGAGACAATCGCCCGAAAACTGAAAAAAATATGGCTCTCTGAAAATGGCAACACAAAAAAAATATTTTATTCTGTTCAAAATGCATCTAATGTGTAAAACTTTCCAACAATAAAAAAGTTGGACATATTGGGTATCGCTGCGTCCGTAACAACCTGCTCTATAAAAATATTACATGAGATGGCCCCCCAGGCGGATGCTGTAAAAATTTTTTTTTAAAAACTATGCCAAAATAGCCATTTTTTCCCTCTTCCCTCACAAAAAGTGTAATAGCAGGCGATCAAAAAGGCGTATTTACCCCAAAATGGTACCAATGAAAACCTCACCTCATCCTGCAAAAAATAAGCCCCCACATAAGACAATAGCTCAAAAAAATAAAAATCAATGGCTCCCGCAAACTACTCCATCAAAATCTGTGTTGTAAAATCCATATGGCGCTCCTTCTGTTCTGAGTCCTGCCATGTACCCCCACAGCAGTTTACCACAACATATGGGGTGTTGCCGTATTCAGGAGAAAATGGGTAACAAATTATGGGGGGGCTTTTCTCCTGTTACCCCTTATGCAAATAAAAAAAATTGGGGCTAAAGCAACATTTTATTGGAAGAAAAAAAATGTTCATTTTCACAGCCAAGTGTTTCCAAATTCCGTAAAATGCTTAGGGGGTCAAAGTGGTCAGTACCCCCCTTAATATATTCTTTGAAGGGTGTAGTTTCAAAAATGGGGTCACTTTATGAGGGTTTCCACTGTAGGGGTACGTCAGGGTCTCTCAATTACAAAATGGTGCCTAAAAACTATTCTAGCAAATTTTGCCTCCAAAATCCGTATGGCGCTCCTTTCCTTCTGACCACTGCCACAAACCCATAGAGACGTTTACCACCACATATGGGGTATTTCTGTAAACTGCAGAATCAGAGCAATGTAAATTGAGGTTTAGTTTGCTGTTAACCCTTGCTATGTTGCAAGAAAAAAAATATTAACATGAATAATCTACGAAAAAAGTGAAATTTTGAAATTTCACCTCCATTTTCCATTAATTCTTGTGGAACACCTCAAGGGTTAACAAAGTTTGTAACAGCAGTTTTTTATAATTTGAGGGGTGTAGTTTCTAAAATGGGGTCATTTATGGTGGGTTTCATTATGTAAGCCCCTCAAAATCACTTTATATCTGCATTGGTGCTAAAAAAAATGGTTTTGGAAAATTTGGTGAAAATTTGAAAAATGGCTTTTAAACTTCTAAGCCTCCTAACGTCCTAAAAAAGTAAAATGACGTTTACAAAATGATGCCAACATAAAGTAGACATATGGGGAATGTAAAATAATAACTATTTTGGAGGTATTACGGTGTATTTTGAAAGTAGAGAAATTGAAATTTGGAAATTTGGAAATTTTTCAGAATTTTTGGTAAATTTGGGATTTTTTCATAAATAAGGGTGAAATATATTGACTCAAATTTATGACTGTCATGAAGCACAATGTGTCACGAGAAAACAATCTCAGAATGGCCTGGATAAGTAAAAGCGTTCCAAAGTTATTACCACATAAAGTGACACATGTCAGAATTCAAAAATTTGGCCCAGACATTAAGGCCAAAATGGGCTCTGTCCTCAAGGGGTTAAAGATATAAAAAAGAAAGCGTGAAGTTTAAATTTTAGTACAACTCAATTAATTCTTGAAATAGCACCTTTTTGAAAAATTACATAACAGATCTTAAGGTTAAATATATTGCAGCATATCTTCATGAAAAATACACTGGGTTAACGAATTAAGAGAACTCTAGAAACATACCTTTTTTTTGTAAATGTTGTTTTGGAGGATCAAAAAATATGTTGGTTTTGCCTCTTTAAAAGGGTTGGCCAGGAATATTTATTAACAGCCATCTATACTTGGTCGCTTGGGGACCTACATCGATCAGCTGTTTTCTTAATGTAAAGGAAGGGATTTGGAACCAGGAGCATTCAGTACGCCTCCCTTTGTTTACATGGGGAAAACACGCCCCCCCAACAGACCATTACGTATTACTAGCCAATATATTAATTATGTAAATAATAGTAAAGACAAAACACCTGCACTCTCAACTCCAACCCCATCTTTGTTTTTAACCCCTTCCCGCCCAGCGCCGTACATGTACAGGACGTGAGTTGCCGCCCAGCGCCGTACATGTACGGCGCGCTGATCGGGCGGGTGCAGGAGCTGCGCCCCCGCCTGATCAGCGGGGGGGGGGGGGTCCGGCTGTGCCCAGGTGCCGGACCCCTGCTGAATGCGCCAGCATCGGTGAAAACACAGATGCCGGCGCATTAACCCTTCATGTGCCGCGGTCAGCGCTGACTGCGGCACATGAGGCGTGTGGCATGTCAGATGGCGAGCGGGGGGGGCCATCAGGTCCCCGCGCTGCTGTGACGGGGACCCGATGGCTTGGATAGCAGCCCGATGCCTTCCTTAGGCATCGTGGCTGCTATCCCTGCGTGCCTGTGCGATCCAGCCCCCTGTATCGCACAGGAAGCAGGCTGTAAGTGTAATACATTGAGTAATACACTTATAGCCAATGCATTACAATACAGAAGTATTGTAATGCATTGTAAAGGGGATCAGACCCCCAAAAGTTAAATAAAGTAAAAAATAAAAAAAAGTGAAAAAAAGTAAAAAAAATTAAAGTTTTACAAAAAAATAAGTTTCAAGTAAAAAAAAAAAAAGGACACTTTTCCCAAAATGAAGTAAAAAAAGGGGAAAAAAAAAAGTATACATATTAGGTATCGCCACGTCTGTATCGACTGGCTCTATAAAAATCCACCCCGCCAGGTGAACGCAGTAAAGAAAAAAAAAAAAAAACGTGCCAAAACAGCCATTTCTTGGTCACCTTCCCTTACAAAAAGTGTAATAGCAGGTGATCAAAAAGGCGTATTTAACCCAAAATGGTACCAATCAAACCGTCATCTTGTCCCGCAAAAATGATACCCTACCTGAGACAATCGCCCGAAAAATTAAAAAAAATATGGCTCTCTGAAAATGGCAACACAAAAAAAAAGATTTTATTCTGTTCAAAAATAAATCTAATGTGTAAAACTTTCCAAAAATAAAAAATTTAGACATATTTGGTATCGCCACGTCCGTAACAACCTGCTCTATAAAAATATCACATGATTTGCCCCCTCTGGTGAATTCTGTAAAAAAAAAAAATTAAAAAAACCATGCCAAAACAGCTATTTTTTTTCACCTTGACTCACAAAAGTGTAATACCAAGCGATCAAAAAGTCTTATGTACCCCAAAATGGTACCAATGAAAACATCAGCTCATCCCGCAAAAAATGAGCCCCCACATAAGACAATAACTCAAAAAAGTAAAAATCAGTGGCTCCCACAAACCATTCCATCAAAATCTATGTTGTAAAATCCATATGGCGCTCCTTCTGTTTTGAGTCCTGCCATGTGCCCCCACATCAGTTTACCACCACATATGGGGTTTTGCCGTATTCTGGAGAAAATGGGTAACAAATTATGGGGTGCTTTTCTCCTGTTACACCTTATGAAAATAAAAAATTTGGGGCTGAAGCAACATTTTATTGGAAGAAATGACATTTTTCATTTTCACAGCCAAGTGTTTCCAAATTCCGTAAAACACTTAGGGGGTCAAAGTGGCCAGTACCCCCCTTAATATGGGGTATACATATGGGGTATTTCTGTAAACTGCAGAATCAGAGGTTTAGTTTGCTGTTAACCCTTGCTGTGTTGCAAGAAAAAAATTATTAACATGAATAATCTACCAAAAAAGTGACATTTTGAAATTTCACCTCCATTTTCCTTTAATTCTTGTGGAACACCTCAAGGGTTAACAAAGTTTTTAACAGCAGTTTTTTATAATTTGAGGGGTGTAGTTTCTAAAATGGGGTCATTTATGGGTGGGTTTCATTATGTAAGCCCCTCAAAATCACATTATATCTGAATTGGTGCTTAAAAAAATGGTTTTGGAAAATTTGGTGAAAATTTGAAAAATGGCTTCTAAACTTCTAAGCCCTCTAACGTCCTAAAAAAGTAAAATGACATTTATAAAATAACGCCAACATAAAGTAGACATATGGGGAATGTAAAATAATAACTATTTTTGGAGGTATTACTATGTATTTTGAAAGTAGAGAAATTGAAATTTGGAAATTTTTAAAAATTTTTGGTAAATTTGGTATTTTTTTTAGAAATAAAAATGAAATATTTTGCCAAAAATTTACTACTGTCGTGAAGCACAATATGTGACGAGAAAACAATCTCAGAATGGCCTGGATAAGTAAAAGCGTTCCAAAGTTATTACCACATAAAGTGACAAATGTCAGATTTGCAAAAAATGGCCTGGGCAGGAAGGTGAAAACAGGCCCGGGGTTGAAGGGGTTAATAACCTAACTAAATGCCACAACAGGTTTTGTGACTCCATCATAAGGGAGTATTTACAATTTTAACGGCTTTAAGAATAAAACTTCGTTTATGACCTGGAACGTCAGGGGATTAGGGACTCCATGGAAGCGATTAATGGTGTACTCCCAAATAAGACAATATAACCCACATATTTTATGCCTACAGGAGACTCACTTGGTGCCTAATAGAGTGAATGTTTTGAACAAACAATGGGTCCAATGGTCCTTACATTCATGCTTCAACTCGGGCTCCAGAGGAGTATCTTTGTTGGTGCATAGGTCTGTGCGCTGGGAGGTGCGAGCACAACAGGTGGACGATGAAGGCAGGTAGGTGTCCCGTATAACCTGTTAGGAGTGCATGTTCCCCCTCCTGCCTCTATGTATGTACTACAACAGGCAGCATTATTCGCCCTGACCTATTCTCAGACAACTACCTTATGTATGGGGGATTTTAATATGTTACATCAATCCTTGTTGGATAAACATAACAGGCCGCAATACCTACCCCCGTCACATTCCATAACCGGACTGGAGGTGTTTTTGAATGAAATCGGATGGGTGGATTACTGGAGATATCGGCACCCTACGGACAGGGTCTTCTCCTGTTATAGTTCCTACCATCACTCACTGGCCAGATTAGACTATATAGTGGGCTCAGCGCCCATTACGACACAAATAGACGATATCCAGTATTTGGTGCGAGGAGCGTCTGGCCATTCCCCTCTGGTATGCACAATAGGGCGACCTAATGTATCAGCTGTGTACAAAGCAATGGTGCACCCATTTTGGCTTAGCTTAATAGGTTCGCAAGATAGGATACCAGAATAGCTAATGTCATTAAGACAGGCGCATGAGGATAACAGGGATGGGCGGTTACAATGGGAAAACTTAAAGGCCTATCTCCGAAAATTAAAAAAGACTCAGTACGATGTAATGCTTTGGAGCAGCAATATATTTCTGACCCCTCCCCGCAAAACTGTACACTATGGCTACATACTGGTCGTCTCTACCTGAGTGTATCAACAGACAAGGCTAACACTAAGCTGTTTTTCTATAAACAAACAGCGTTTGAACTGGGCAACCAATCAGCCAAGTTATTGGCACACCCAGCTAAACAAAACTCGCCCTCTCCCCCAATTCTCTGCGTTCGAGACCCGAATGGGAATGTCCTGTTTAGCCAGCCTGTGGTTTTGGGCAGGTTCACTCAGTTCTAGTCCGATTTATACCAGTCTACCCTTGATAAATTAGACGCTGAGATCAAGCAGTACCTGAGCGACCTTACTTTTCCCACATTGACACAGGAGCAAGTGACAACTAGACAAGCCATTGAGCTTAAGGAGGTGGAAGAGGCGATGGCTCATCTTAATAATAATAAATCACCTGGGCCGGACGGCCTGCCTAAAAAGGTCTATGAGAGATATAAAGACCACTTGCTCCCATAGCTCCTGGAATTGTATTTGCAGTCCTTTAGAGAGGGCTCGCTGCCACCTTCAAACGAAGCCCGTAAGAAAATGGTGTAATGGCGTTTTTTTGTCAATTTCACTGCACTTGGAATTTTTTTTCAGCTTCCTAGTACATTGCATGGAATATTAAATGGTACCACTAGAAAGAACAATTTGTCCCGCAGAAAACAAGCCCTCATACATCTCTGTACACCGAACAATTTAAAAGTTCTAGCTTTTGGAATGGCGCAAGAAAAAAACAATAACACAAAAATGGTAAAAATCTTGGTCATTAAGGGGTTAAGGAATTACACTCTAACACTGGTAGATTTGTATGGGGGGATTCGCGTTCTAAATTGAGCCTGGATACATTACAACGGCCGAAGACTGAGGCCGGAATGCCATTACCAGATTTTTATATATATTATTTGGCCGGGCAATTACGCTTTCTTTACAGCTCGGTGCTTGGCCGAGAATTACCCAATTCTGAGCACCACTTAAGGCATCATTTACACCTTGAGTCACTGTGGCCGATTCTAGAGTCTCCAGCGACAGTTGGGGTACAACTGCTTCCTCTGCATAAGATAGCGGTACAGGTCTGGAAAGCAGCTAAATCCCTTTCCCAGTTTGCAGATGTGGTGGCAGAAATGGCCCTCTGGCAAAACGTTGCTCTCCCTCAGTTAAATTCCCTACAGGGTACAGATGGATGGCAGAGGTTGGGGGTTAACACTCAATGACATTTATGATAGCAATGTGTTAACATCTTTTAGTGATCTTCAACGCAAATATGACCTGGACAGGTCTTTCTTCTTTAAGTATCTACAGCTCAGGCATGCACTTACAGCGCAGTTCCCTCAGCCCCAGCTTAGGATCTCAAAATACCCCTTGATTGGAGTGTTTAGGACTCAGGGCCCCAGAGGATTGGTATCAGCCCTGTACTCACATCTCATTATGCAGAAAGTTAAAGGCACCCCAGTGCGAGCTGTAGATAAGTGGAAGGAGCACATCCCCAATCTGAATGAAGAAATGTTATCGCATCTCATGGAGACTCATTTGAGAGTGTCTCCTGCTATTAATAACACACTTATACAATTGTATTTTGTACACCAGGCATACTTGAATCCTGTATGTATGCTTAAGTTGGGTAGGGTGACAACATCTGCTTGTCTGCAGTGTGGGGTCCTGGGGGCAGGCTTCTGTCATATGAGCTGGTTCTGCTCCTCGATTGATATATTCTGGCATGAGGTAACTGCCTTCCTTACCACACTGACTGGCATACCAATTCCGTGTACTCCTGTGATAGGTCTATTAGGGATCCTGCCTGAGGAAGACTGGTCCCACTACATGCGCATATTCCTGCACAAGGTTTTGTTTCTATGCCGCAAATGTATTGCTTTGCGCTGGTATGATCCGGCCATCCCTACCCTATATATGTGGAAATTACAAGTTAACCAAATATTAGCGTATGAGTCATTGGTGTATAAACATAGGCAGTGTCCTGACAAATTTCTAAAGGTGTGGGAAATATGGTATGACTCTGCATCCACTCATTATACTTTGCATAGACTGCGGGCTGCCCTCGCAAGAGCGCAGGTTGCCACCTAGGGGATGTTGCATAGACCTGGGTCTGGGTGTCTGAAACTGAGCATTACTATTGCCTGGGATTCATATACCGTGGTCCATAGCCTGCAAGCCATGATTCTGTGCTAAACCGGTGCTCCGTGCTCTTTTGGTTTGTTGTATTTTATTGAAATGTACTCAAGTGTCTCCTGCTCTTATGTCTTTACGGATGTAAGTTATATGTCTACTATGTTGAGATGCTTATACATGTATGACTTATAAATTGTAAGGAAGTGAACGCTGATGTCTTGTCTGCTCCGATCCCATGCTGGGGATCATAAACATAATAATGCTTCTGGAAAATACATACAATGCAACGGCACACTGCTAACCAGATAAAGCACAAAATGCCATAGAGATATGAAATATTCTGAAGCTAATGCTATGCTTGTTTAGTAAATTAGAGATTCTTGGCAAATATATTTTGTACAAAATTATCTGAGCCCATCCACCAAATCGTCAAGGTGATCTCTGTAGGACGGGAACCTAACACTATTTCCTACCTGTTATGTGCCAACCTTGGCTTCCGTATAATCAGGGGGTGTTTGGTTCCACATGCATGCTGGGTCCCTTCTGCCTTTTGCCATTTATAGTGCTTCAAAGGCCTCCACTAATACAGGGATGCTGGTACCAAGCATGCATGCCGAGTCCACTCGGCTTTAGGGCTCATTCAGACGACCGTATGCTATCCGCAAAAATACGGATCCGTTTTTTTGCGGATTAGATGCTGCCACATTCACTTCTATGGGGCCCTTTTTTCCCTTCCACAGCTCCGCAAAAACACTGAAACATGTCCTATACTTGTCCGTGAAAATCAGGACATAGCCCCATTGAAGTCTATGGGTCCGCAAAAAAACGGAATGCTATCCGTTTTTTTGTGGACATCCGCAAAAAAACGGATCCGTATTTTTGCGGACATCATACGGCCGTCTGAATGAGCCCTTATAGTTACAAAAATTAAAATCAACCTATGGGACAGACAGGCTAGTCAGGAGTGCATGACCAAATGGAGTAGCCACACCTCCAGTACAAACTTACAAAGAAAAAAAAAGGGAGGAATTTCAGTCAGCACATCCCAGTGCGCAGGTGCTTGTTGCTATGGCTAAATGCACAAGGAAAGGAAAATACATACAATGCAACAGCACACTGCTAACCAGATAAAGCACAAAATGCCACAGTGATATAAAGTATTCTGAAGCTAATGCAATGCTTGTTTAGTAAATTAGAGATTTTTGGCAAATATATTTTGTGCAAAATTATCTGAGCCCATCCACCAAATTTTCAAGGTGATCTCTGTAGGATGGGAACCTAACACTATTTCCTACCTGTTATGTGCCAACCTTGGCTTCCGTATAATCAGAGGGTGTTGGTTCCACATGCATGCTGTATCCACTCTGCCTTTTGCCATTTCTGGTGCTTCAATGGCCTCCACTAATTCAGGGATGCTGGTACCAAGCATGCATGCCGAGTCCACCTGGCTTTATAGTTACACTAATTAAAATCAACCTATGGGGCAGACAGGCTAGTCAGGAGTGCATGACCAAATGGAGTAGCCACACCTCCAGTACAAACTTACAAAGAAAAAAAAAGGGAACAATTTCAGTCAGCACATCCCAGTGCGCAGGTGCTCGTTGCTATGGCTAAATGCACAAGGAAAGGAAAATACATACAATGCAACAGCACACTGCTAACCATATAAAGCACAAAATGATCTCAGTAGGATGGGAACCATTTCCTACCTGTTATGTGCCAACCTTGGCTTCCGTATAATCAGAGGGTGTTGGTTCCACATGCATGCTGTATCCACTCTGCCTTTTGCCATTTCTGGTGCTTCAATGGCCTCCAATAATTCAGGGATGCTGGTACCAAGCATGCATGCCGAGTCCACTCGGCTTTATAGTTACACTAATTAAAATCAACCTATGGGGCAGACAGGCTAGTCAGGAGTGCAAATGGAGTAGCCACACCTCCAGTACAAACTTACAAATAAAAAAAAAGGGGAATTTCAGTCAGCACATCCCAATCTGAAGCTAATGCTATGCTTGTTTAGTAAATTAGAGATTCTTGGCAAATAATTTTGTACAAAATATATTTGCCAAGAATCTCTAATTTACTAAACAAGCATAGCATTAGCTCCAGAATACTTAAAATCTCTATGGCATTTTGTGTTTTATCTGGTTGGCAGTGTGCCGTTGCATTGTATGTATTTTCCTTTCCTTTTCCATTTAGCCATAGCAACGAGCACCTGTGCACTGGGATGTGCTGACTGAAATTCCCCTTTTTTTCCTTTATATTAATGCTTCTGACACATTCATCTCTTGTATGTAAAAAGTTTATTTATGTTTTTCATGTTCTCAATAAAAAGTTTTTAAAAAAGAATAAAACTTCGAAAAAGACATAATTTTCATAACTGGAAAAAGTTAACATTTACAAAAATATTTGCAACAACATTACCTTCATTCCCAAAATGTTATTGTTTTTCTATGACAATATAATTTGATGTTGTGCATTCCTCAAATTCATTAACAGCTTGCATAGCATTTTCTAATGAATCCAAAGTCTGCAGCTGGGGGATATTGTGAGAGGACATCACTGCCTAATAGAAATAATAAATATTGCATTTCAAATATACTTAAAAATAGGATTTAAAAAAGGGAGTTTCAAAGTAAATCCGACATCAAAAGTGGCGACAAGTCCCGTTTGCAATGTCAGCCTGGGTCCAGTGACACCAATGCAATTCCCTGGGATTTTTTTATCGGAACAAAGATAAATAAAATAGTAATCTGGAACACATGCCATTGGCTTCGGAAGAGAAAATGCTTAAAGAGATTGTCCCGGATCAAGTAATAATTGTTTACTAGCAAGGTAGGCTTTAACCCTTACACTCCCAGCGCCGTACATGTACGGCGCAAAAATCGCTGCCGCAAGTCCCAGCGCCGTACATGTACGGCGCTCTGATCGGGCGGGTGCAGGAGCTGCGCCCGCCCGATCAGCGGCGGGGGTCCAGCTGTGCCCAAGTGCCGGACCCCTGCTGAATGCGCCAGCATCGGTGAAAACACCGATGCCGGCGCATTAACCCTTCATGTGCCGCGGTCAGCGCTGACCGCGGCACATGCGGTGTGCGGGAGAGTAAAGACTTCAGGATGGCGAGCGGGGGGGCCATCGGGTCCCCGCGCTGCTCTGACGGGGACCCGATGGCTCTGATAGCAGCCCGATGCCTTCCTTAGGCATCGTGGCTGCTATCCCTGCGTTCCTGTGCGATCCAGCCCCCTGGATCGCACAGGAAGCAGGCTGTAAGTGTATTACACTGAGTAATACACTTACAGCCAATGCATTACAATACAAAAGTATTGTAATGCATTGTAAAGGGGATCAGACCCCCAAAAGTTAAAGTGGAAAAAAAAGTTAAAAAATAAAGTTTCCTAAAAAAAAAATAATAATAAAAGTTTCAAGTAAAAAAAAAAAAAAGCCATTTTCCCAAAAAAAGCTAAAAAAAATTGTAAAAAAAAGGTAAAAAAAGAAAGATAAACATATTAGGTATCGCCGCGTCCGTATCGACCGGCTCTATAAAAATATCACATCATCCACCCCGC
The DNA here is from genome assembly GCA_900303285.1 of Rhinella marina. Lineage (NCBI taxonomy): Eukaryota > Metazoa > Chordata > Amphibia > Anura > Bufonidae > Rhinella > Rhinella marina. The sequence continues at coordinate 11,463 of ONZH01022245.1, read as the reverse complement.
TAGGCGAATGCTGGAAATTTTTTTTGAAAAAAACGTGCCAAAACAGACATTTTTTGGTCACCTTCCCTTACAAAAAGTGTAATAGCAGGCGATCAAAAAGGCGTATTTACCAATCAAACCGTCATCTTGTCCTGCAAAAACGATACCCTACCTGAGACAATCGCCTGAAAACTGAAAAAAATATGGCTCTTTGAAAATGGCAACACAAAAAAAAGATTTTATTCTGTTCTAAAATGCATCTAATGTGTAAAACTTTCCAAAAATAAAAAAGTTACACATATTGGGTATCGCCGCGTCCGTAACAACCTGCTCTATAAAAATATTACATGAGATGGCCCCCCAGGCGAATGCTGAAAAAAAAAATTAAAAAAAACTTGCCAAAACAGACATTTTTTGGTCACCTTCCCTGACAAAAAGTGTAATAGCAGGCGATCAAAAAGGCGTATTTACCCCAAAATGGTACCAATCAAACCGTCATCTTGTCCTGCAAAAACGATACCCTACCTGAGACAATTGCCTGAAAACTGAAAAAAATATGGCTCTTTGAAAATGGCAACACAAAAAAAAGATTTTATTCTGTTCTAAAATGCATCTAATGTGTAAAACTTTCCAAAAATAAAAAAGTTACACATATTGGGTATCGCCGCGTCCGTAACAACCTGCTCTATAAAAATATTACATGAGATGGCCCCCCAGGCAAATGCTGAAAAAAAAAATTAAAAAAAAACTTGCCAAAACAGACATTTTTTGGTCACCTTCCCTGACAAAAAGTGTAATAGCAGGCGATCAAAAAGGCGTATTTACCCCAAAATGGTACCAATCAAACCGTCATCTTGTCCTGCAAAAACGATACCCTACCTGAGACAATTGCCTGAAAACTGAAAAAAATATGGCTCTTTGAAAATGGCAACACAAAAAAAAGATTTTATTCTGTTCTAAAATGCATCTAATGTGTAAAACTTTCCAGAAATAAAAAAGTTACACATATTGGGTATCGCCGCGTCCGTAACAACCTGCTCTATAAAAATATTACATGAGATGGCCCCCCAGGTGAATGCTGTAAAAATTTTTTTTAAAAACTATGCCATAACAGCCATTTTTTTTCACCTTGCCTCACAAAAAGTGTAATAACAGGCGATCAAAAAGTCTTATGTACCCCAAAATGGTACCAATCAAACCTTCATCTTGTCCTGCAAAAAATGAGCCCCCACATAAGACAATAACTCAAAAAAATAAAAATCAATGGCTCCCGCAAACCAATCCATCAAAATCTGTGCTGCAAAATCCATATGGCGCTCCTTCTGTTCTGAGTCCTGCCATGTACCCCCACAGCAGTTTACCACCACATATGGGGTGTTGCCGTATTCAGGAGAAAATGGGGAACAAATTATGGGGTGCTTTTCTCCTGTTACCCCTTGTGAATATGAAACATTTGGGGCTAAAGCAACATTTTTATTGGAAGAAATTAAACTTTTCATTTTCACAGCCAAGTGTTTCCAAATGCCATAAAACGCTTAGGGGGTCAAAGTGGCCAGTATCCCCCATAATATATTCTTTGAAGGGTGTAGTTTCCAAAATGGGGTGACTTTTTGAGAGTTTCCACTGTAGGGGTACGTCAGGGTCTCTCAATTACAAAATGGTGCCTAAAAACCATTCTAGCAAAATCTGCCTCCAAAATCCATATGGCGCTCCTTTCCTTCTGACCGCTGCCACAAACCCATAGAGACGTTTACCACCACATATGGGGTATTTCTGTAAACTGCAGAATCAGAGTAATGTATATTGAGGTTTAGTTTGCTGTTAACCCTTGATGTTTTGCAAGAAAAAAATTATTAACATGAATAATCTACCAAAAAAGTGAAATTTTGAAATTTCACCTCCATTTTCCATTAATTCTTGTGGAACACCTCAAGGGTTAACAAAGTTTGTAACAGCAGTTTTTTATAATTTGAGGGGTGTAGTTTCTAAAATGGGGTCATTTATGGGTGGTTTCCATTATGTAAGCCCCTCAAAATCACTTTATATCTGAATTGGTGCTTAAAAAAATGGTTTTGGAAATTTTGTTGAAAATTTGAAAAATGGCTTCTAAACTTCTAAGCCTTCTAACATCCCAAAAAAGTAAAATGACATTTATAAAATGATGCCAACATAAAGTATACATATGGGGAATGTAAAATAATAACTATTTTTGGAGGTATTACTATGTATTTTGAAAGTAGATAAACTGAAATTTTGAAATTTGCAAATTTTTCCAAATTTTTGGTAAATTTGGTATTTTTTTATAAATAAAAATGAAATATTTTGCCACAAATTTACTACTATCGTGAAGCACAATATGTGACGAGAAAACAATCTTAGAATGGCCTGGATAAGTAAAAGACTTCCAAAGTTATTACCACATAAAGTGACACATGTCAGATTTGCAAAAAACGGTCTGGGATTTGAGGTGAAAAGTGGCCCGGTACTGAAAGGGTTAAAAGAAGAAATTCTGTAAAACCTTGGCTTTGTTACAGCACATGGCTCACATTGCTATTTCTAGACAAGTCCCTCTTGGACAGCGTCCTCCTTCTACATGTGCCTGGTCAATCTAGTTTGTCTCTTTTATGCAATTTATTTAACCCTTGCTCTAATGTATAGTGCCATGGAATTAATAGTGCTCTAGAAAAAAAACTAATAATGATAAATTCCAGTGGCAAGGTTGCAGCAGCCACATGATGACAATTGACACCAAAAGTGCTGCCTATTCGCCAACCAACTGGCATAGAAAGGGGCTGAGCTTTGGAACGGAGTGTATCAATTTTTTTTTTTTTACAGCTAGATGTTACTTGATCTACAACCACCCCTCATAATAAAAGAAAAACAATTGTAACTCACATAAAGCTTATAGTTCAACATGTGTCAGGAAAATACATTTTTGGAAAGTTTATTTAAAAAAAATCACTGTCAATGAAAAGGATTAAAAATTCATAAGAACAAAAATTGTAAATGATCACCATAGGTTGTACTCAAGCCCAACTGGAATCCACAGCTAATACAATGTAATCCACTATAATAGCACAAGGGGGCCAACAGTGGTTAGGAAAACAGCCACCAACTAGAATCTTGTGTTGGATATTGGTGCTCAGAAACATTCTTTCAGTTTTGATTCCTCCAAAGGAAACCACCATAATTCCACCATATTATTAAAAATAATTATGAAGGAAGCTGTGGCTAGAATAAGCAGACACTGTTTAAGCAGGTAGGCTTGAACAATTCACTTTGAATAACCACACTCACATGAACAGCAGTGGAAGTTCCAGAGGCATTATAAATAGTCAAGGAGGATTAGCAGCACTTAGGATAAGAATGCACTGAATGGTTGGGACATGTAAAGCTGACTATACATGCGGTGTTTGTTCCCAGATTAACACCTTAACGACTTGCGATGGATATATCCGTCGCAGCGTCGTTAAGGTTGTATGATGAGGGCTCACGAGCTGAGCCCTCTTCATACATGGCAGGTGTTTGCTGTATTATATAGCTAACACCCACGATCGGTGCTGGCAACGATCGCGGGTGTTAACCTACTAAGTACAGCGGTCAAAGCTGACCGCGGCACTTAATAACGGCAGCACATGGGCGCCGCCATCTTGGATCCGGGCAATGACCTCCGATGACGTCATCAGAGGTCACTGTCCGGTTGCCATGGTAGCCAAGAACCTCTCTGAGGCTCTCGCGCTGTCTGATGGCAGATTTACACATTTACATTTACAGATGTGAATCGAGCAAAACTGCCATATACTGCAATACAGTAGTATTGCAGTATATGGTATGAGCAATCAGACCCCCTAGGGTTAAAGTACCCTAGGGGGTCTAAAAAAAAAAGTGCAAGTGAAAAAAAAAAAAGTAAAAAAAAAAGTTATTTAATAAAAACCTAAAAGTTCAAGTCACCCCCCTTTCCCTAGAACTGATATAAAAATAAATAAACAAGTGAAATCATAAACATGTTAGGTATCCCCGCGTCCCAAAATGCCCGATCTATAACAATATAAAAATAATTTTCCATTACGGTGAACTCCGTAACGGAAAATTGCGAAACGGCGATTTTTTTTTTGCCGTTTCGAAATTTTGAAAATGTTTAATAAAAAGTGATCAAAAGGTCGTACAGGTCCCAAAATGGTATCAATCAAAACATCAGTAGATGTCGCAAAGAATGACACCTCACACAACTCTGTACACCAAATTATAAAAATGTTATGGTGTCTGAAGGTGGCGATTCTGCAAAAAAAAAAATTTCGTGTGAAGGGTTTAAATTTTTTTTTAGGCACTAAAACATAACAAAACTATATAAATTTGGTATCACCGTGATCGTACAGACCCAAAGAATAAAGAGGAAGTGTCATTTGGACCACAAAGTGAAAGTTGTACAAACGAAGTAGGTAAGAAAATGGCGTAATGGTGTTTTTTTTGGCAATTTCACTGCACTTGGAATTTTTTTCCAGCTTCCCAGTACAAAGCATGGAATAATTAATGGTACCACTAGGAAGTACAATTTGTTTCGCAGAGAAAATGGCCTCATATGTCTCTGTAAACCGAAAAATAGAAAAGTTATGGCTTTTGGAACGACATGAGTAAAAAACGGTAACGCAAAAATGGAAAAGGGCTGTGTCGTTAAGGGGTTAAAAAATCCACCAGGTGTTTAGTATAATAACTAAAGAGCTCTGTTGTGAGCAAAAAGCTACAGATCAGCTAAAACAATTAAATAAAATTGGCACGCAAGAGGGATTATGAGGGGAGACTGAGGAGTGAAAAAATAGAAAATCACAAAAATGTGTAACAAATGCTGAACCAAAAGATCAACCTTGATAGCTTTTGCTTGAACACTCAAAAAATATATACCCACCCCTTTCTTCCTCCTCCCAGAAGCGAGGGGCAGCAGAGACAGGAGAGGATGGAGGAGGTGTGACAGAGGGGTGCTCCTATAGTGAAGGCAAGGCCCCGGGTGCACCAATAGCCTCATTTGCATATGGATTCAAAATAGTTTTTTTTGAGATAACTAAAGAGCCATGGAGGGATATGAAGGTATGTGTGCAAACACTATGGGGGGCTCTGTGTGGATATCCCAGCAGCTTATCAGAGGTGGGGGTGGTGGTAGACTCCCTTTAAACATATTAAAGGCATTTTAAAATCGTCGCAAGGACCTCCGAGGGATGTCATCTGCTACATAAATGACTTTGCTCTGAAAGAAGACATCATGACACGGGCCCGTAAAATGCAGTTCGTGGATTATAATGGTGCTAAAGTGTCCCTGTTTCAGGACCTCTCCTGGATTACCCTTTAGAAGCGAAGGGCGTTGAAACCATTGCTAGAGCTACTTCGGAAGAATGCCATTCCATACCGTTGGGGCTTCCCTTTCAGTCTAACGGTACGCAAAAACGGCTCTATAGTGACCCTTAAAGGACCAGAGGATGTCTCAGAATTCTGTGCCCGATTGGCCATCACTGCTCCGCCGTTGCCAGACTGGGACGTCCCTTCTGCTTTGCCTCCGATCCCGGCGACCTGGACCACAGTGGGACCTCGTAAACGGAGGAATCGCACTGCCACACTAGAGACTGGTGCTGGATCTTCAGTCTGAAAGACTTCTTCCTGAGAGACGTAAATAACCATTTCCACTGCATTGCTTTTTACTTGTGTCCTCTTTCCCATCTTCTGGGATACTCTTTTATGCCTCTATGTTTGCTCTCCTTTTCTCCTTTCACTCTGACTATTGTATTAGATAAGTGAGTGTTTTACTGATATTCCTCTGCTTTTATGGAGTTTTGGGACGGGGACTCTCGGTATACCTTCGGTCGGTGTTGTGTTTTCGCCGCTCTCCCGTAAGGAGTTCGGATAGTTTACTTCAGCTAAGACGACTTAGCGGATCTATTGTAGATTACTGATTTCCCTTCCTTGAACTCCATAGATTGAACGGTTCTGATTTCCAAGAACCCTTCAATGTCTATATCTAGTTTGATGTATTATGTTTATGTTCACTTGTTTCAGCTCTTTGTGATTGTGTTGACCCGGGTGTCCAATTCAGGCGCCTTTATGGCTTTGGTAGCCTTGACCACTATGTTTCCGCTATGTGTTGGTGGAGCGGCCTGGCAGCTGTTCGTATTTCCCCCTTCTCCTTTGCCTTATCACTCAACATTATGGGCCACACTCTTGGTTATCCTTCCCCATGGCTAGAATAATGTCCCTGAATGTGAAGGGCCTGAATTCGAATTTTAAGAGGCGTATAGCCTTAAGAGAATTCCGTAGATCGAAGGCAGATATCATTCTTCTCCAGGAAACCCACCTTACCTCAGAAGGCACATTCGCCTTTGCGAAATACTGGTTTCCTCGGGTATATATGGCCTCTGCTGACTCCAAATCAGCAGGTGTGGCTATCCTTCTGTCCAGATCCTGCCCCTTTCAGGTAGATAAAGTGCAATCTGACCCCTTGGGGCGCTATGTAATCCTCCAGGGGTCCCTTCACGGTCGGCCGATGCAGCTCTGCTCCCTATATGCTCCGAATTCCGGTCAGCTTACTTTCCTCTCTTCCCTACTCTCTACCTTTTCCTCTGCTAGAGGGATGATTCAGCTCATAGGTGGGGATTTTAATGTTCCATTTTCTGAATGGGCGGATAGAATATCTACTCCTCCTGTGACGCCAGGTGCCCAGATTAAGCGTCTCTCTAGGGGTTTTAGGAAATTGATCAGGCAGCACTCCCTTTATGATTTGTGGCGGGTAGACAATCCCTCATCTCGACAATACACATTTTACTCCACTCCCCATTTGACGCATTCCAGATTGGATTACTTTTTTGGGAATGTAATGGCCCTTCGGTCCTTATCTGAGGCTACAATAGGTCCGATATCATGGTCAGATCACGCTCCCGTTTATGTGGACCTTCAACTTTCGCCCATTCCCCTACGACAACCACACTGGCGGTTTAACGATACCCTTCTACACAACCCAATCACTCGAACATCATTGAGTACATCCTTAAAGCAGTATTTTGTAGAAAATGGCCCTACGGCGCCATCTGGGGGGGTTTTGTGGGAAGCCCATAAAGCTGTGTTGCGGGGAGTATGTATATCCTTATCCTCTAAGTTAAAGAAGGATAGAGAGGCCCAACACCAAGCATGTGTGCGTGAACTTCGCCTGGCCGAACAGGCTTTAGCTTCCAGGCCCTCTAGGCAGGTATTGCAGCGAATAGTTGAACTGAGAGATCGCCTTAAATTGATAGCTTCCTCCTCTACGGACCAGTTGATACGCTACACTAGGCAACGGTATTTTGCTTTTAGTAATAAACCACACACGCTGTTAGCTAGGCAACTTAAGGACAGGTCTGCGGCCTCAACCCCGCACGCGATTAAAGATCAACAGGGAACTCTACAATATCACCCAAACACAATGGCGGAGTTATTCCATAAATATTACTCTACACTATACTCCCTCCCTTCTACTTTGCCGAGATCTGAGGAGAGTCGTAATGCCCTTTTAGATGATTTCTTTGCGGAGTGTCATCTGCCTTCTCTCTCTCCCGCCGCATTGGCCCATTTGAATCAGCCAATTCAGGCAGAAGAAGTAGCTGAAGTAATCTCTGCCCTGCCTCAGGGTAAGTCACCGGGACCGGACGGACTCTCTTACTCTTACTTTAAGACGTTTGCTGAGATCCTGATCCCTCACATGGTGGCGCTATTCAATGGGTTTCTGCAGGGAGAGAAGATTCCTGATACCATGTTAAGCTCGTATGTGACAGTCATCCCTAAACAAGGAAAGGACCCGACGGAGTGTGCTAGTTATCGGCCCATCAGCCTTCTAAACTCGGATTTGAAGATTTTTACCAAATTGTTAGCCAATAGACTCAATATGTGGCTTCATCATCTGGTCCATAAAGACCAGGTGGGGTTTGTGAGATTCCGTCAGGCGGGGGATAATACTAGAAGGGCAGTGGACCTGGTGGAGGTGGCAAATAGGGGAGGAGAGGAGGCCCTTTTGCTTAGCTTGGACGCGGAAAAAGCGTTTGATCACTTGAACTGGGACTTCATGTTCCGAGCATTGCACCATTTTGGCTTTAAGGGTCCCTTCCTGACTGCTTTGAGGGGCCTCTACTCCTCACCTTCGACGATTGTGCGCCTCCCTCATGCACACTCCCTACCTCTCTCCATTCATAATGGCACGAGACAGGGATGCCCGTTGTCGCCTCTTCTGTATGTTCTTAGTATTGAACCCTTGGCGGCACTTATACGAAATACTCCGGACATACAGGGTATTTCAGTGAGAGATAAAGCGTTCTCTATTTCCCTTTTTGCTGACGATGTCCTGCTTACCCTGACTAATCCTTTTATTTCCCTCCCAAATCTCCACTCTGTCCTAGATAGGTATGGCAGGTTGTCCGGCTACAAGATTAACGCTTCAAAATCGGAAGCCCTCCCCATTAACATTGGCCCTGACCGGCTTGCTCTCTTGCAGAGGAACTTCCACTACACCTGGCGTAGTCACTCTATAAAATACCTGGGTATCCATATAACCCCCCGTTACTCTGAGCTATATAAGGCTAACTTCCCACCATTGCTCAGTGAAGTTCATTCTTTGTTGGCAAAATGGAAGTCACTCCCTATTTCTCTACTTGGTCGTAGTGCGGCCATTAAAATGTCTATTCTCCCTAAGTTTCTTTACCTCTTTGAAACCCTTCCGGTGGGGGTGCCGGCCGCAGTCCTACGCACTATACAATCCTGTTTCACACGGTTCGTCTGGAACTATAAAAGACACAGGATATCTGTATGGACCATGATGGCCCCAGTATCCAGGGGAGGACTGGCCCTACCTAACATTCAATACTACTACCTGGCGGCTCACCTGAGACAGTTAACGTCTTGGTCTACGTTCCACTCTTATAATAGGTGGACGGAGATTGAGAGGTTGTGGCTGGCACCGACCCATTTGGGAGCATTGATATGGGGTAAACCAGTAACAGTACCTTCTTCTTCCCTTCTTGGCCCTATACACTTTACTAGGGAAATATGGCTTAAGAACAGAATAAAGTATAATCTGTCTACATTACAATCTCCTCTCTCTCTATTTCTCTACACCCCTCAACTTTCGGGAAGTTGTGAGACTGGAATGGTGAGGCCTTGGTCGGGTGTGGGGCTGTATCGATTGATTGACCTGAAGGACCCCTTCACGGGGAAGATCTATGATTTTCAGAGCCTTCAGGACAAATTTGCACTTCCCTCCTCCCTGTTGCTCCAGTTCTATAAGGTGATGGGCTATTGTAGGGAGGTTTTGGGGTCTCTAACAATCCCCTCTTTATCCCCGTTTGAACGCCTGTGTACTCGCGCCCCGTCATCTGGGGGGCTGATAACTGACATTTATCAAATACTTCTGTCCTTTGAATATCCGGTCGGCTTCAAGCACCCTTATATGCTGAGGTGGGAGGATTGGCTGCAAAGGGAGATCCCGGGGGAAATATGGCAGACAATTTGGAGGAGGGCGCACACTAGTTCGTCCTCGGTCACATATAAGGAGAATCAGCTGAAGCTCCTTATGTTTTGGTACCATACTCCGGCACAATTACATGCCATGAACCCTGCAATTCCGGATCTTTGCTGGAGATGCGCCCTTCCGCAGGCCTCTCAGTTTCACATATTTTGGTCATGCCCGGTTCTGATTCCCTTTTGGAGCACGGTGAGAAGGGTAGTTAGAATTATACTAGAGGTTTCCCTCCCTAATGATCCAACTATTCTTTTGCTGAATGTACTGCCATCCTCCTTGAGGGGTCATGGCGCCAGGCTGCTCCTCCATGTGTTAACCGCGGCAAAGTGTCTGATAGCCCTATTTTGGAAGAAACCTTCTCCACCGACATCAACAGATTTGATTACACGGTTGCGGTCTATCAGAACCATGGAACACTCAGTCGCTCTACAGCGAAATACTGTGACTAGATTCTTGAAATGTTGGCACCCTTGGGATTCTCGGGAACATTTACTTGACAACACTTCATAAAGAGACTTTCTGTTTTGTTGAAATGACCTTTATTGATTTTTTGTTATATGTGGTTATACAATTGGTCACTCGACATACCCTGTACAACAGTACTTTATTTGTATGTTATTTCTATGAAAATATTAATAAAATATAAATGGGAAAAAAAAAAAAAGGCATTTTCCAGACTAAGGGCTATTTCACACGATCGGGAAAAACGCTCCGTATGTCCGTCGCTGATATCGGACTGACTAAGGTACAAATGAACGGGACTCAGCATGTCGGTCCCGTTCACCTGTACCTTAGTCAGTCCGGGATCAGCGACGGACGTACGGAACGTTTTTCCCGATCGTGTGAAATAGCCCTAAATGTTACTGATGACTTATCCACTGATTAGGTCATCAATATGAGAATGGTGGTAGTGGGGCACATCTGCTAATCAACTAATAGCAGAGCTGACGGGTGGGTCCGCCACAAAGTAGATGCAGACTGCAACAGATAGCTCTGTTCACTGTCATTGCAGAATTAATGCTGGCTAAGCTTTAATTCACTTCAATGGAAGCCAGGTATGAAGTTAGCCAGCACAGCCATCGATTCCCACAAATGGAATCTTTCTTAAGCCTTGAGAAAAATTCCATTTGTGGGAATTGAAACATTGTACATGGAATAAATTCATCAGAGGTGATTTTTGTTTAAAGCCTGGAGTGCTGCCTGTTACTTATCCATATATCTATATATAAAAAAGGTGTTATTAAAGTATTATAAACAATAGTTACTCTATTAAGGGGTTTTGTGGCATAGATACAACATATGTCATAATTGTCGTATACCTTTGAGACCCACACCTGTCTGGAGAACAGGGCCATATCACCTTGCCACAAGCAACAAAGACATGTGCAGCAATCTCCATTTTATGTAAGTTATGAAAATAGCAAAGCAATTGCCTTAATCTCCTAAAGAGGTTTTCCTATCCAAGGTATTTATGACAAATCCATAGGATATGTCATAAATACCGGTTAGGTATGTATCTCCTGAGAACAGAGCTCTACTGACCTACGCCTCACTCACATTGCTGGATGGAGCGGTGGTCAGACTGACCGTGCACACTGCATTCAAGTCAATGGGAGCATCCAATAGCTAGGGATGCTTGATCGGCTATCTTCAAAGCTCCCATTGACTAGAAAAGAGTGCACGTGGTCAGCCCGACCACCGTTCCATTCAGCACTGTGACTGAGCCAAAGGCAAATAGACCTTTGTTCGCACGGGACATGCTCCTAACTGGTATTTATGACGTATCCTAAGGATAAGTCACAAATACCTCAGATGGAAATATCCCTTTAACCAAAAAAAAAGAAAACTAGACTATCAAGGTTGAAGTAGAGAGAGCCACAATAATGGGTCCTGTTCTCATGATATATGTTCCAGAGGTAGGCCTGTATTTAAAGGACTTTTATTCATCTCCTGCAAACATG
>ONZH01022244.1:0-14124 GCA_900303285.1 Rhinella marina | reverse complement strand
CAGACAAATGTCGCACAGAGATTTTAGGATCAAGCTATATATACGTGACAGGTAGCAGGTGACTTGGTTGTATTTTGTGACGTACAGACAGTGTCACCTGGACAGTAGTATACCGTTGGAGTGAGTATGCTGAACTGCGTCACACAGAAAGGTTACACGCAGCTGTGTGAAATGGATTTGTATCACTCAGCTAAAACAACAAAAAACTATTTTTTTTTCTATATTTTTTTGTATTTTTGTTTTTTTGGGAACGTGACGTGCAGAAACTAATGTAGAGCTAACTGACACCCTACTGACGGTAGCTATTTAGACTGTGACCCAGACAAATGTCGCACAGAGATTTTTGGGATCAAGCCATACACGTGACAGGCAGCAAATGACTTGGTTGTATTCGGTGACATACAGAAAGTGTCACCTGGACAGGAAATAGTGAGTGTACTGAACTGTGACACACAGAATGGTTCCACACTGCTGTGTGCAATGGATTTGTATCACTGACATATAACATAAAAAAAAGGGGGTTATATATGGCGATAGCTGCACTACTAGTGCCAGCCAGCCAAGTGACAAAAAAAAAAATGTCTTCTATCCCTTAGAAGGGCTGTTGGGTTCTTTGTGGGTGATCCCTGCCTAACAGACAACTAAATTCAGGCCCTAACACTGTCCCTGAAAGGCAGCAGCTCTATCCCTAACGACATCCAGACAGCCTCTGAGACGAGCACCGCTGCCAGTCGGTAGTATATTCCAGGGTCACCTGATCAGGCCAGCCAACCCCTGCTATCAACATGTAAGGGCCCCACGTGATGCTGGGTGTACCGCAGAGTCTCCTGGCTTGTGATTGGCTGTGTTTTTAGGCGCCAAAAAAGCACGATGCGGAAGTTGCCATTTCCTCGAGCATGGCGAGATACTCGTCCGAGCAGCGAGCACTTACGAGTACCCTAATGCTCGAACGAGCACCAAGCTCGGACGAGTATGCTCGCTCATCTCTAATAAGGATATATTAAGACATATATAGGACCACTGGACCAGCGTTTATAAATATTTTCTCAAAACAGAAACAGGGAATTGCTTCAGGCACCTTACATGTGATAGTACGGGTATGAAGATAAATACCCGACTCTACAATTAACTTTAAGCACAGCAGTCCCATGCTGATATTTGGTCACTGGCCCAGTTTTCCTACTTTATCTCTACCTAATAATAAAAAATAAAGGAATAATAACACACAACAATAGGAAAACAAAAAATCTAACTTTATTGCCAGTTGTGTTTGGGTGCTACATGTGACTTTAGACGTGTGTTTATTTGGGGCAAAACTATTTTTTAAAACAGCACAATAAAAGTTAATATTTAGTTTATTGGAGAGTAATTACTGCCATGACCTTGGAACTGTGACCAGTATTAGGCTACTTTCACACTGGCGGCAGGCCTGATCCGGCAGGTGAAGGGTGCTGCCGGATCAGGCCTGCCGCAGTGACATGTGTGGAGCCGGAACCGCCTCCGGCCCCACACATGTCACACAGTACATACACCAGACATACACATAAACATACACACACATATAGACATACAAACACACATACATACTTACATGCTCCCCGGCAGGTCTTCGAGCGTCAGGACGGCTCACACAGGTCACGATTCCCCACAGCGCCCTCTGCTGGGCGCCTGGTGGAATCGTCAGACGATTCCACCAGGCGCCCAGCAGAGGGCGCTGTGGGGGAATCGTGACCTGTGTGAGCCGTCCTGACGCTCCGAAGACCTGCCGGGGAGCATGTAAGTATGTATGTATGTGTGTTTGTATGTCTATATGTGTGTGTATGTTTATGTGTATGTCTGTGTATGTACTGTGTCTGTATGTACCCGGATCCGTAATGGACTCCATTGAAAGTCAATGGAGGGCGGATCCGGTTACCATTATGGTCACATTACACTTGTACTCAGCCTGCCTTGACCTTGGAATTGCTATTTGAAATATGCAAGAACCCAGACTGCTCTTTTGGACTGTGTTCAGACTACGCATTTTGCCTGAGTTTTTGGTGCTTCGCAATGGTGTCTCCGACCCCATGAATCAGCAGCCAATTACACCAGGACTACTCTAGGAGTTAGCAGCCTGGCTAATTCCCTGCGGTGAAGTCCAGATCCCTGAACAGGGTAAATACCAGGGTATACCAATACTTAGGTTTAGACCAAAGATAAATTGGTTAGTTGGCAAAGTGGGTCCACACCCACTGCCGGTTACAACAGCTTTTCAGGGAAATTAAAGGACTTTCAATTTGGTAGAAACTGACTTGAGTCCGAGTCAAGAAAGGTCCACTCTTTTTCCTGGAAGGTTAACTTTGTCTGGTATTGCAGTTCAGCCCTATTTACCCTATGTCAGCTGCCAAAAATTACGAAAAAGAGTCATGCTGTTTCTTTTTAATCTTAACCACTTATTATTTTATGCCATGTTTGCTTATTTCTTATCCTGGCCTGCCATCTGGTGGCCAAAATAAGAATTGCAGCATGAATACGCTGTAAGCCTCATCAGCGAGGTTTACAACGTTCAAATCAACCGCAGATGCCCTGATTGGCCGCAAGGGGCATCTGTAGGACACCCGGAAGCATGCTCTTCTGGGTTTTTTAAAGCTATTAGATACCGGGATCAGCATTATTGCAGGTCGTGGTAATAGCGTCAGGTCTCTGCAGAGACTTGCCGGCCATGACGCCCACTGCACTTGTGGGCGGGCGTCATGTTCCCACATTGCTCCAGTGCCGTACATGTTCGGTGCTGTTAGCGAAAGGGTTAACTGAAGGAAGAAAGAAAACTTTTTCTTTGAATTTTGCGGTTTCTTCTACTGGGATCCTATGTATAAAAATACAAAATGGGGTTTAGTATTCCGCTATAGGCGATATATAATATAGAAACTATCTTCTTAATGGTTCTGGCTTCTCTAACCTCTAAAGATCAGATGTTATTGAACCATTCAGTGCATGGATGGGTTGGTTTCTGGCACATAAAGGGGAATATTGAACAGGGACCCCTCTCTATGTATCTATTTGTTCTAATATGGAAAGGGGTTATCTTCATGAAAAATCCCTGTAAAGAAATGATTTTCAATACAAGACAGACAAAGTAAACAATCAATACAGACAGCTTCTAAAGGCCTGTGCACATTCATATATATTAAAGAGAGTGTGTCACTAATGACTTCCCTATCTAGCTGTCACTAGCACCCTCCCTATCCAGCTTTAGCATAGACACATACTGTAGCTGTGGTTCACCTGATTAAGATGCTGTTTTTCTTTTGTTGATCCAAGGCTCTGTTCCCATGTTGTGATACTTTTTCCTAATATGCAAATTATGAATTACCATTGCTCATGTTGCACCCAGGCTCGGCTCCTTTCTTCGACCAATCCTTTCCTCTGTGCTTGACCTTGTGAATCACAGCAGCAAGAGAAGGGCTACTCACAGAAAAGATCAGAGATTGGGTGCAAGAAGTGCAATTGTGATGCCCTGATTACACCAAAGGCCTTATTTGCATATTAAGAAAAAGTATTATAACTCAGGACTAAAGCCCTGGATCAACAAAACATAAACTAAACAGTGTTTTAATTAGGTGAACCACAGCTATATGTCTATGCTAAAGTTGGATAGAGAGGGTGCTAGTGGCAGATTTCCTTTAACATAATGTAAAATTGAATGTGAACAATGTGTATTTCTGGCCTTCCTAAAAATATCTATTTTCAAATTGTCAAAAATTTCCCCTCCCCACCAAAAAAAAGACAAATGAACTCTAAAACACAGCGTCTTAAGTTAACTTCCAAATGATTCACCTATTTAAATTTCTCCACACACGCTATTATTTTTCTGAAGTGTTACAAGTTAATTAAAAATGTGTTAGAAGCTTTGACAAATAAATTTACACTCATGCAAATACCGGCAATAAATCAGTATAAAAAAAGTCTAGATTGTTTCAAATTTTTTTTGCATTAGATCAAAGATGCTACAGTTCATATAACAAGTATGTTGTAATGTTTAATATGTAGTTTGTTTTTATAGCTCGAGAAAAAAATAGTCTTTACAGGGCTGAATAAAAAAGGAATATTAAAACTGCACTACTAAGGAAATATTGCAGCTGCCAAAGTCTGATTAGTCATAAAATCCACAACATTATTCTCATCCATCAATGCCTCTCTCTTAATGACTAAACTAAAACGAGAGGCCTTAACGCTGAGAGCAATGTGCTGTAATAAAAATACCAGAGCCCAGCCTGGATTGCTAAATTTTCTGGTAAAATATACAGGAAAAAAAAAAAACATTATTTCAAAAACAGGCTTCATGTGCGCTAAGCATAAAACATATGTTGTTATGGCTTTTTATAAAAAGCATGACGCTTGTTCAGATTTCTATTATGGTTACCGATGAGCTTTTCATGCATTCCTAAATTGCCATGTAATCCAAAACCTTGTCTTCAGCTGCTCTCTATATTGGAAAGTCCCTCACAATAATCAAGATGATTACAGTTCACTGTACAGAACAAAATGTGTTTGTGTTATTGTACAAAGGAAATGTAATTTACAGGATATGTCTTCTTAACAAAGAGCAGGGAGGAAAAAAATTCTATTTAAAAGAATTATTTTAAAAGAGTATTAATTTTTGGCTGCCAACCAAGATTTAAAACAGAAAAATACACGGTGTAAAATCTGTTCCATTCCTGTGGGGACTTGATTTAAATTTGTGTGCCAAAACTATCTCACAGAGTTTTCATTGTCTTATCTTCTTACATCATCTTAATGCAGTTTTTTTTTATTCTGTCAAAGTGGATCTGATGTGAATGTGCGCTTGATAGCAAACAGAGTTCCTTTTTATGCAAAACAGGATTCAGCTGATTTTAATAAAACAGTTTGCAATCCATTAGACTGTAGCATTAATGTAGTGTGAAAAAAAAAAAAAAGAATACAGCCAGTCTTGGCTATGCTGGTGTGCTATAGAGAGGGATTTGTCTTGTTTTTCAGAATAATTGCTAGGGTGGGGCTGCATGATTATCTTTTTAATGAATGGTATTACTTTGTGCAACAACAAATAGCCTTTTATCTTTCTTCCTCTGAATAACTCTGACATTGCTTGCAAAATATGCACATTTTGTATTATTTGAGACTCATTGAAATGGGGGTGGAGGGAAATTGCAGTGGAAGGTTAATTATATCTTCACTATTGAGATATTGCTTACATGACTTATTCATAAAACACCTGCAGAGTATGAAGAAAATACATTTCAATAGATTTATATTTATTGAACACAAGGCTACATCATCCTTCTCCAATGTGGATATATATATATATATATATATATATATATATATATAGTACAGACCAAAAGTTTGGACACACCTTCTCATTCAAAGTTTTCTGCATTTTCATGACTATGAAAATTGTAGATTCACACTGAAGGCATCAAAACTATGAATTAACACATGTGGAATTATATACTTAACAAAAAAGTGTGAAACAACTGTAAATATGTCTTATATTCTAGGTTCCTCAAAGTAGCCACCTTTTGCTTTGATTACTCTTGGCATTCTCTTGATGAGCTTCAAGAGGTAGTCACCTGAAATGGTATTCCAACAGTCTTAAAGGAGTTCCCAGAGATACTTAGCACTTGTTGGCCCTTTTGCCTTCACTCTGCGGTCCAGCTCACCCCAAACCATCTCGATTGGGTTCAGGTCTGGTGACTGTGGAGACCAGGTCATCTGGCGTAGCACCCCATCACTCTCCTTCTTGGTCAAATAGCCCTTACACAGCCCGGAGGTGTGTTTGGGCTCATTGTCCTGTTGATAAATAAACGATGGTCCAACTAAACGCAAACCGGATGGAATAGCATGCCGCTGCAAGATGCTGTGGTAGCCATGCTGGTTCAGTATGCCTTCAATTTTGAATAAATCCCCAACAGTGTCACCAGCAAAGCACCCCCACACCATCACACCTCCTCCTCCATGCTTCACGGTGGGAACCAGGCATGTAGAGTCCATCCGTTCACCTTTTCTGCGTCACACAAAGACACGGTGGTTGGAACCAAAGATCTCAAATTTGTACTCATCAGACCAAAGCACAGATTTCCACTGGTCTAATGTCCATTCCTTGTGTTCTTTAGCTCAAACAAGTCTTTTCTGCTTGTTGCCTGTCCTTAGCAGTGGTTTCCTAGCAGATATTTTACAATGAAGGCCTGCTGCACACAGTCTCCTCTTAACAGTTATTGTAGAGATGTGTCTGCTGCTAGAACTCTGTGTGGCATTGACCTGGTCTCTAATCTGAGCTGCTGTTAACCTGCGATTTCTGGGGCTGGTGACTCGGATGAACTTATCCTCCACAGCAGAGGTGACTCTTGGTCTTCCTTTCCTGGGGCGGTCCTCATGTGAGCCAGTTTCTTTGTAGCGCTTGATGGTTTTTGCGACTGCACTTGTGGATACTTTCAAAGTTTTCCCAATTTTTCGGACTGACTGACCTTCATTTCTTAAAGTAATGATGGCCACTCGTTTTTCTTTACTCAGCTGCTTTTTTCTTGCCATAATACAAATTCTAACAGTCTATTCAGTAGGACTATCTGCTGTGTATCCACCTGACTTCTGCCCAACACAACTCATGGTCCCAACCCCATTTATAAGGCAAGAAATTCCACTTATTAAACCTGACAGGGCACACCTGTGAAGTGAAAACCATTTCAGGTGACTACCTCTTGAAGCTCATCAAGAGAATGCCAAGAGTGTGCAAAGCAGTAATCAAAGCAAAAGGTGGCTACTTTGAAGAACCTAGAATATAAAACATATTTTCAGTAGTTTCACACTTTTGTTTTAAGTAGGGATGAGCGAACCGAACCGTAACGAACCAGATTCGTTACGAACATTCCCAAAAGTTCGTTCGTCACTGAACCGAATTTTGAGAAAGTTCGTAACGAATCTGGTTAAAATAACGGCGACGCAAAATATACGCATATTTATTGAGAATGTACGCTATTGCGTACATATTCCGTTAAGTAGCGTACTTTTAACAACGCTAGACTGTATGTTTGTTACTTGAGTAGGAATGTTCGCAGACGCAGTGTATGAGTACTCTAATGCGTACATATTCAGTTAAGTAGCGTAACTTTGACAACGCTAGACTGTATGTTCGTTACTTGAGTAGGAATGTTCGCAGACTCAGTGTATGCGTACGATAATGCGTACATATTCAGTTAAGTAGTGTACCTTTGACAACGCTAGACTGTATGTTCGTTACTTGAGTAGGAATGTTCGCAGACGCAGTGTATGCGTACGCTAATGCGTACATATTCAGTTAAGTAGCGTACCTTTGACAACGCTACACTGTATGTTCGTTATTTGTGCGGGAATGTTCGCATTAGCGTACGCATTAGTGTAAATTCTCAAATATGCGTATATTTTGCGTTGCCGTTGTTGAAGTCACTTGGATTTTTTCCACTTTTTTCATTGTAATAGCAACTGCAAGTAAACGAAACTATACCCTATCAGACTCCCATTATTGTAGCAGCGATTATTCAGCCGTTATAGCAAGGTTCGTTTTAGGTTCGGTTCGTATGAATCCAAACTTCACGAAAGTTCGCCGAAGTGAAGCGAACTGAACTTTTCAAAAGTTCGCTCATCCCTAGTTTTAAGTATATAATTCCACATGTGTTAATTCATAGTTTTGATGCCTTCAGTGTGAATCTACAATTTTCATAGTCATGAAAATACAGAAAACTCTTTGAATGAGAAGATGTGTCCAAACTTTTGGTCTGTACTGTATATATTTAAAAATGCAAAAAAAGTTTAATACCATGTCTGACCCAGGAAGAAGTACTGGGGCGTCTTAAAAAGATTAAAATAGACGAATCGCCAGGACCGGATGGCATACACCCCCGTATCGTAAGAGAATTAAGTAATGCCATTACCAGACCTTTATACTTGATATTTAAGGACTCTATACTGACAGGGAGTGTTCCACAGGATTGGCACATAGCAAATGTGGTGCCAATATTCAAAAAGGGTCCAAAAACAGAGCCCGGGAACTATAGGCCGGTAAGTTTAACATCTGTAGTGGGTAAACTGTTTGAAGGTTTTCTAAGAGATGCTATCTTGGAGTACCTCAATGAAAATAAGCAAATAACTCCATATCAGCATGGCTTCATGAGGGATCGGTCGTTTCAAACCAATAAGATAATGGGTTGCATCAAAAGGGGCATAGATGCCCATGATGAGAACATAGTCCTGCCACTTTACAAATCACTAGTCAGACCGCACATGGAGTACTGTGTACAGTTCTGGGCTCCTGTGAACAAGGCAGACATAGCAGAGCTGGAGAGGGTTCAGAGGAGGGCAACTAAAGTCATAGCTGGAATGGGTGGACTACAGTACCCAGAAAGATTATCAAAATTAGGGTTATTCACTTTAGAAAAAAGACGACTGAGGGGAGATCTAATAACTATGTATAAATATATCAGGGGTCAGTACAGAGATCTCTCCCATGATCTCTTTATCCCAAGGACAGTGACCATGACGAGGGGACATCCTCTGCGCCTGGAGGAAAGAAGGTTTGTTCACAAAAATAGAAGAGGATTCTTTATGGTAAGAGCAGTGAGACTATGGAACTCTGTGCCTGAGGAGGTGGTGATGGTAAGTTCACTAAAAGAGTTCAAGAGGGGCCTGGATGTATTTCTGGAGGGTAATAATATAGAGATGGGTTGTTGATCCAGGGAGTAATTCTGATTGCCTGATTGGAGTCGGGAAGGAATTTTTTCCCCTAAAGTGAGGAAAATTGGCTTCTACCGCACAGGGTTTTTTTGCCTTCCTCTGGATCAACTTGTAGGAAAACAGGTCGAACTGGATGGACAGATGTCTTTTTTTGGCCTTATAAACTATGTTACTACTGTATGTTACTATGTAATCTTCATATATTTAACCCCTTGTCAACATATACTGTTCATATATGGCACATCGGAAAGTGAGTTCCCGAAAAGCGCTGTGATAGAACAGCATACTGATAAGGACCCCTGACAGCCAGGCCCCTGCTATATCCATTGGTATCGATAAATATTCCAATGCCTGTAGATTAACCACTTAGATGCGATGAGGCCATATCTAAGAGGTTTAGAGGGGGCTCCCTCTCTCAACCCATTTGCTCCCTGTGAAGCAATCATGGTGTGCTGGCAACTGCCAAGGGCCAGGACATCCATTTTTTTAGTCATCTCACTTCTCGCAAAAAAAATGAGCCCTGACACAACGCCATCACTAGATTAAAAAACAATGGTAACACAAAAACATGATTTTTTCCCCTAAAAATACTTAAAAGTATAAAAGTCGTAAAAGTAGTTAAAATGTTAAACAAATATAAAAAATGGTATCTCTGTAATCATACTGACCAGCAGAATAAAGATAACATGCTATTTTTCCCACACAGCGTATGCCACAATAACAAAACCCAAAAACCAATGGCAGAGCTACTGCCATTTCTTTATCCTGCTTCCGAAAAATCTAAATAAAAAGTGATCAAAAAGTTGTATCAAAGGGAGAACAATGGAATTGCTCTTGTGAGGGTGGCAGTTCCGATCCTAGGCAGGGAGAGAGTAGATTGTTTTACTGGGGTTTTCATTTAGGGAGTTTTATAAAGACAATGAAAGGCTACATTTTATGGAGTAATTCTGTTTTTGTTGTGATGAGACCAGCAGAATAAAGATAGCATTGTGTATGCCACAATAATAAAACCCCAAAACAATGGCAACGTTACTGCCATTTCTATGTTCTGCTTCCTAAAAAGCTAAATAAAAAATTTTCAAAAAGTCGTACCCCACAAAAAAACAAAGATAATGGTAACTCATCCTGCAAAAAAATAAGCCCTAACATAGCTCTTTAGAAAACTTGCAATTTTCATTTCACACAGTACCCTGGTAATTAATTTCTGTAAAATACCTGCGGTGTCAAATGTGAAGTAGCACCCAAAAATCATTCCAGCAAAATCTGTACTCCAAAAGCTAAGTGGCACTACCATGTGCCCATAAAATCTTACACCCAAATTTATGGCATTTTCATACCCAGTTGAACCCGCTTATCAATTCAAGAAGCATGGTGTGAGCTTCAGATGGCACCAACTAGGCACAACATGTTGGGTACTGAAATGCCATATAGAGTATGTGTATGTGAATTTGTGCACATTAATTTCTGCTAAATACATGTGGCATAGAAATACTCACTCTACCCCTTAATATAGCAGATAGGCAGAATGAGTTCACTTCTCGGAGTTGCATTTATTATTTCACCCCAGAACCTCTACAGTTGTTAGCACAAGATAAGTAAATCACCACTTTGGGCTTCAAATGTACTTGGTGTTCACTTACTCCTGAGCCCTGGTATATGTCCCGGCAAAAGATTAGGGCCACATGCAGAGTGTTTCTAAAACCAGGAAGCACAGCATGATAAGAAGGCTTGCTTTTTACACTGGCATACACTGGGCAAAACATGTTGGGCTATGAATTGACATATCTGTGGAAAAATTAGTTTTCATTTTGTATCAACTGCTGGGAATTAATTTTTGCAAAACACCTGTTGGGTCATTAAATTTCTAAAATGGGGTCAACTTATGAGATTTTCTTTTTTTCTTTAACCTCAGAGCCTCTGCAGTTGCCAGTCAATGCTGTATAAATGCCCAAGCTAGGTATCAAATTATGCTCTTTCTTTTCTGAATCCTGCAGTACGGGGTCGTTTTTCTCCCGTTACCCGTTCTCCCATTATCTCTAATTTTTCATTTTCACAGTCGAGTATTTCTAAATTCTGTGAAATATCTGTGGGTTAAATCTTTCACCACTACCCGCAATAAATTCCTTAAGTGGTTTAGTTTCTAAAATGGGTCGATTTTTGGGTGGTTCCACTGTAGAGGTACAGCACCTCGTGGTCTCTTCAAATACAACATGGTGTTCAAAAACCATATGGCACTCCTTCCCCTTTGAGCCCTGCAATGTGCCCATACAGCAGTTTAAAACCACATATGGGGTGTTTCCGTAAACGGCAGAAATAGGGTAATAAATCTTGAGTTTGTTTTGCTGTTAACCCTTGCTGTGTTACATGAAAAAAATGGATTCAAATGGAAAGTCTGCAAAAAGTAACATTTTGATATGTCACATCCATTTTCTCTTTAATTCTCGTGTGCAAGAATGTTTGAATAACTTGAGAGGTTTAGTTTCTAAAATTAGTTCATTTATGGGTGGTTTCTATTATGTAAGCCCCTCAAAGTGACTTCATAATTAACTTGGTCCTTAAAAAAAACTGTTTTGGAAATTTTCTTGAAAATTTTAAAAATTGCTTCTAAAAATTCTAAGCCTTCTAATGTCCAAAAAAATAAAATTACATTTACAAAATGATGCCAGCATGAATTACATATATGGTGAATGTAACTATTTTAAAAGCAGAATGTTGATTAATAACAATTGTATCACTGTCGTAAAAGGAGAGAAATTTAAAATGAGAAAAACTGCCAATTTTTCCCATTCTTTTTAAATATTGGATTTTCAATATAAATAAAGGTAAAACATATCAACCACTAATATGAAGTAAAATGTGTCATGGATAAATAGAACTGTAAAGAAAGCAATAAATTACAAAAAAAGAAAGCATTTAAATCGCTAAAAAAGGAGGGGAGCGAGGAAGCATTGAAAAACTATAAGGAAAAAAATAGAATATGTAAAAGACAAATAAAAGCAGCCAAACTAGAGACCGAGAGATTAATCGCCAAAGAGAGTAAAACTAACCCTAAAATGTTCTTCAATTATATAAATAGTAAAAAGTATAAACCTGAAGGTGTCGGCCCCTTACAGAGTAATGAGGAGGGAGTTGCAGAGAGCAATGAGGAGAAAGCAGAGCTATTAAATATTTTTTTTCTCCACTGTATTCACTGAGGAAAATAAACTGTCAGATGTAATGCAGAATATAAAAGTAAATTCCCCATTAAAAGTGCCCTGTCTGACCCAGGAAGAAGTACAGCGGCGTCTGAAAAAATTTAAAATACATACACCCCCGTATCCTAAAAGAATTAAGTAATGTCATAGCCAGACCCTTATTTCTAATATTTAAGGACTCTATACTGACAGAGAGTGTTCCACAGGATTGGCGCATAGCAAATGTGGGGCCAATATTCAAAAAGGGTCCAAAACAGAAAACTATAGGGCCGGTAAGTTTAACATCTGTCGTGGGTAAACTGTTTTTGTAAGATATGCTACCTTGGAGTACCTCAATGAAAAAAAGGAAATAACTCCATATCAGCCTGGCTTCATGAGGGATCGGTCATGTCAAACTAATTTAATCAGTTTTCTATGAGGAGGAGTTCTAGACTTGACCGCGGCGAATCAATGGATGTAGTATATCTGGACTTCTCCAAAGCATTTGAACACTGAACCACATAAAAGGTTTAGTATATAAAATGAGAATGCTTGGCTTGGAGAAAATGTTGTATGTGGGGTAAGTAAATGGCTCAGTGATAAACAGAGGGTGGTTATTAATGGTACATACCAGCATTGGGTCACTGTAACTAGTGGGGTACCACAGGGGTCAGTATTGGGCCTTCTCTTCAATATATTTTATTAATGATCTGTAGAAGGCTTGCCAGTAAAAATATCATTTTTTGTAGATGAACTAAACTGTGTAAAGTAATTAAACACAGAAGAGGACAGTACACTGCTATAGATGATCTGGATAGACTGGGGCTTGGGCAGAGAAGTGGCAGATGAGGTTAACACTGACAAATGTAAGGTTATGCATATGGGAAGGAATAATGCAAAGTCACCAGTACATACTAAATGGTAAAACAAGGTAACACTGACATGAAAAGGGCTAAGGAATTTTAGTGAACAGCAAACTAAGCTGCAGAACCAGTGTCGATTAGCTGCTGCAAGGCGAATAAGATAATGGGTTGCATCAAAAAGAGGCATAGATTGCCCGTGATGGGACATAGTCCTACACTTTACAAATCACATAGTCCACCATGGAGTACTGTGTACAGTTCTGGGCTCCTGTGAACAAGGCAGACATAGCGAGCTGGAGAGGGTTCAGAGGAGCGCAACTAAAGTATAAACTTTAATGAGTGTACTACAGTACTAGAAAGATATCAAATTAGGGTTATTTCCTTAGAAAAAAGACAACTGAGGGGAGATCTAATAACTATGTATAATATATATCACGGGTCAGTACAGAGATCTCTCCCATGATCTATTTATCCCAGAACTGTGACTGTGACGAGGGGACATCCTCTGCGTCTGGAGGAAAGAAGGTTTGTACATAAACATAGAAGAGGATTCTTTACTGTAAGAGCAGTGAGACTATGGAACTCTCTGCCTGAGGAGGTGGTGATGGTAAGTTCACTAAAAGAGTTCAAGAGGGGCCTGGATGTATTTCTGGAGTGTAATAATATAGAGATGGGTTGTTGATCCAGGGAGTTATTCTGATTGCTTGATTGGAGTTGGGAAGGAATTTTTTTCCCCTAAAGTGGGGAAAACGGGCTTCTACCTCACAGGGTTTTTTTTTTGCCTTCTTCTGGATCAACTTGCAGGATAACAGGCTGAACTGGATGGACAGATAAACTGTTACTCTGTATGTTACTACGGTATGTATAATGCAATGCTCAATTATAATTGGTAAATAGAACCTTTTTTTGGTGTTTGCAGCAGAATTTATGTTATTAGGGTGCTGGCAAAAAGGCTATGAACTTTACAAACTCTTTTTTAAAAACAAAACAAAACAGTAGCCTGTGTGAAGCAACTGGGACAGTCCCTCACTTTCTCTCTATGTTAAGCTTTCCTTGATAAAACTCTAACATTTATCCAATTATATTTCCCTATTTTCTCTCTATAATGCCTCTATAGTGTCTCTAATATAACTAGATTACTGGCTAGCTGAGCAAAAAGATCCATTTGCATACTGTCCATCATGGCTGTCAGACTCTAAGCCAATCAAGGCAAGCCCTCTCCTCTCTAGGATTGCTATTTTAAAATGATTTTAAATACACAGATATGAATACAGTAGTGATTCACCAAATTCCTGCGCAACTTCGGGCGATATGAACTTTGCTTACCTGGAGCAAATACATGTTTATGCTGTATGGAAACAGCA
>ONZH01022243.1:0-24127 GCA_900303285.1 Rhinella marina | reverse complement strand
CTTGAACCTTATTCAACACTCCATGGGAATCATGAATAAAATGTTAAATATTCAAATCAATGGGTTATGAATAGAGATGAGCGAGCATACTCGTCCGAGCTTGGTGCTCGTTCGAGTATTACGGTACTCGTAAGTGCTCGCTGCTCGGACGAGTGGGTGTACCGCAGAGTCTCCTGGCTTGTGATTGGCTGAGTTTATAGGCACCAAAAATGCACAATGCGGAAGTTGCCATTTCCTCGAGCATGGCGAGATACTCGTCCAAGCAGCGAGCACTTACGAGTACCGTAATACTTGAATGAGCACCAAGCTCGGACGAGTATGCTCACTCATCTCTATTCATAACCCATTGATTTGAATATTTAACATTTTATTCATGATTCCCATGGAGTGTTGAATAAGGTTCAAGATTTCTGTAAGCAGTTTCCACAATTGTATTAATCATGCTTATCACACAGTTCAATGACCACACAGATAAGCTGTTGTCAAGTTTCAGAAATCCACTAAAACTGCTGACACACTGTCGTCACTCTTGTATTTAAAAAAAAACACTTCCAAAAACATGTCTTGTGTAGGGATGAGCGGACCCGTGGATGTTCAGGTTCTCCAGGTTCGGCTGAACTTTGGGTCAAAGTTCAGGTTCAGGACCCGAAATTGACCAGATCTCGAACCATAACCTGAACCTTATTGAAGTCAATGGGGACCCAAACTTTGGTGCACTAAAATGGCTGTAAAATAGTCATAGTAAGGGCTAGAGGGCTGCAAAAGAAAGCAAAATGTAGTTAAGAGCAGGACTGTCCTGCAAACAAATGTTGATCGGGAGTTGACTTAAAATAATGTAGAATACATAAAAATAAAAAATAATAATTTTGAACTTGGAGGCGGAGATCAAAGTGCAATTCAGGTGTGTCTCACATCAAAAATGGGTATATGTCACCCACACAACTAACAGACAGATTAACTATTTTGTTTCCCTGTCATAGATGCAGTGCAGGTGTAACTGACACCAAAAATGGGTTTCTGTCACACACTGAACTAACAGACAGATTAACTATTATATTTCTGTGTCAGGGGTGCAAAAATGGTGAAAAAAATTGCTATAGGTCATCCACAGAATTAACAGCCAGATTCATTATTATATCTTTATGTCAGGGATTCAAAGCTGGTGTATTACACCCACAAAACATCATTATAGGTAACCCACTGAAAAAATAGCTTCTTCTTTGGCATTATTTGGGTGTTTTAGTAGCATGTGTGGCATTATTTAGCAAATGGCAAGTAAGCAAATAAATAAATAAATAAATAACATACAACGCGCTGGAAAAGTTCAACAAAAAATTAAAAGGCCTGAAAAAATGGAAAAGAAAAAACTAATTTGAGCATCAGAATGCATCATATTTCATCTAGATGGAGTCATATGGTATTATTTTGTTCTCACATAGTATCAGTGTCCAGTGAGCACCAGCCTTCCATAGGCTCTTGGTTTACAACACAATATATTGCCTACAATGCAATCATTATCCAAAACAGTTCCCCAACTGTATCATAGTTTATTCATATACAACACTTTAAACATTGCACAAAATATTGCTCACATAAATAAAGCATTATACTGCCCATCTAGTGCCTACAGTCCCAAACCATGGCCCACATACACCCCTAACATGGAGGGCAAAGCTACCTACTCTCATTCCACGTTACCTGAGCTTTCCTGCAGGTTACACTATGCTGGAGAGATTTTCTGCCCTCTGCTGGTAGCTATTGGTAAAGTGAAAAATGTCTCATTTACAAGGCTTTTCCCATTAAGATAACTTATCTCCAATGCACAGAATAGGGTATAAGGGTATAAGTGTATGATCGGCGGGGGTACGACCTCTAAGGTCCCCACTGATGATGAAAACAGGAGCCCATTCTGTCCATTATTTGATTCAGCTGCATGAGAGTGCCGGAAGTAGTCAAGTACAAGCACCTGACTATCTCCAGCAGCCTCGTACAGCTGGTTGGAGCCAAGTACATAGGCTTGGCTATCTCCAGCAGCCTCTTATAGCTGAATGGAGTGGCAGTACACATGCCTAATGGTTACTCCATGCAAACTAGAGAGCCCAGGCCCCTGATCTTGTGGTTGGGGGAGGCTTTAGCGGTTGGACCCCCACCAATCAGCCTTGTATCCCTTATCCTATGTATAGGGGATAAGTTGCTTTTATGGACCAACCCCTTAATGAAGGGTTTGACCATCTAATACTGTCTGTAACCTTACCTTACTTTGCCTGTATGCAAATGCAAGACTTTTACCGACATAAATGAGTGTAGGCGTGGTGGTGTCAGGGAATTCTGAGAAATGACTTGCCACTTGGGGATATTGAAAGCTAATTGTTCTGCTATCTATTACATGTATCTCCCTCTAGATATCAACTGTACAATATATAACTGTACAAAATATACAACACTTTTTTCTACTACAGGCCAAAGTTTAATGCACATAAATTTCCTTCAGAGACCTAATGTAATGGAAACAATTACAGATCTATTACTTTTCCTAAATTCATTCTATATGGCCAAATTACCGTACATTTATCTATAGTTTCCATTTGTGAAGGAAACCTATAAAAGGTAAACATAACAGAAAAAAATATGATACCCAACATAATCCACCATAAAGGCTTTTATGGAAATTCCATTAGTGAACATGTGCACCATTATTCCTCCGATCATCTGTGAGTCATCCTAATACTCCAGTCACCACTTAATGAGACGGCAGTGCTGCTAGACATATTTATCTCAGGAAAATGGAAATTAGGCATATGAAAATACCACACTTTTTTATTATGTCTCATTTCTTATGTTTTTTTTAATTTTTTAGTTTACTACTTGTCAGGTAGTTACACTAGTGATATGTTATACAACTTTCAAACATGTTTTCTAAGAACTTTGCCTATGGTCAGTGAATGGAATCCTTCCTCTCTACATCCAGAAGCAAAAAACCTGGCATTACTTCCTATATCTGACAGTTTCCTGCTATGTGTCCAACCTATGCAATAGTCTAAAAGCTGAGCGGCTAGAATTGCAAGCTGATTACTTTCACCTACACTGAAGATTAATTCCAAAAGCTCTGGAGAAATGGGATATTTCCAGAGGAATACTGCAATGTGAAACTCCATGGCCCTCATGTAAAATCTGTAACAAGGCCCCTACCAGTAATTTAACTTACAACATACATTTCACTTGCAAGCAGTCAAAGAAGCAATTGAATGCCTTCCTGTTGAAACATCCATGACTTGCATTTCATCAAAGGAAATCTGTCAGCAAGAAATTCACTGTTAAAGCAGACACAATGTATTGTAGGGCTAGCTCAACTGAATGTATTGATACCTTTTACTTAGGGATCCATCGCTTCTGGAGAAAAGGTACTTTTAAACTGCACGCAAATAAGCAGTTAAGTGTACCAAGGGTGAGCCCAAACCATTATGCTCCTTCATCTGCCAGCCCCTCCCACTCCTACTTGATTGACAGGGCCATGTTCCTGCATAATCATCTTGCCTGGTCCTGTCAAGAAAAAGAGGGAGTGGTGGGCAGAGGAAGCAGGAGGAGCAAGAGTGCACAGATGGGCTTGGGTGTGCACTCTGTGCACTTAACTGCTCATTTGCATATGAAGTAAAAACATTTTTTTTCTTTTGAATGAAGCAGCAGATCACTAAGTGTAAGGTATCATTGCATTTGGCTGAGCTAGCCCTACAAGTCATTGTGCCTGGATCAGGAAGTTTCTTTAAATTATATTTAAATGTAAAATCTCAACTGAACAAACTCTAACCATAAATAGATGTATAATACACAGTGAGAACCTCTAATTGGTACCACCTCCCTCCCCCCTTTTTAGACAGTTTTCACAGTTTTGAGAACATCTGGTGAATTCACAGGGGCTGAGATTTCCAGTTAGAACTTGATCCAGAATAAAACATTCATCATCATGATCATGATCTGTGAAGTGGTTTCAGTAGTTTCCTCTTGTTGGGGTTACAATGTCCTCTGCTATGATATATTAGCACATTTTTTCTTCAGAGCCTCTTTTCATGAAAAGAAAACAGAAAACTTTTATCATATTAGATTAAGCATTTTGCAGTTTTGTGCCAATTCATGTTTTATAAAGTTTTTATTTGATAGTTCTGCTATGAGGAGGGATACCAGTGAGAAGCACCACTATTTTTCTGCACTCCTTTAATGTTATGGTTTAATTACATATAGTAGAGATAAGTGTAGCAGTACAGCATTGTTGAGTTTTCTCTTTGGTATACAAAATGTAGCAAATGTTAAATTGACATTTAACACAACAAAAACCATTGAAAATGTCAAGATAAAGTTGTCGCAACTGTGTGTTTAAAGGGCTAAATGTCAATTTTGTAATATCTGTAAATTCATTCCGATACCAAAATGTTTTATCAGCAAGGGATTGAACTTCATCGTCTCTTAATATGTTTTACTTAGTACAATGCTGGAGCTGCTATTTTTAGGACTCTATGATGGGCCATTCCTTTATTATTCCTGCTAAAAGTAATGAACTGCTAGTAATTTGCCATGAAGATTCACATGGCTGTTACCAGTTGGGGGTGTTACCAGTTGGGGTGTTTACAGACTGTTTCTTGACAAAAGTTACCTCCCGAACAATCCAGCTTCTGCCATCTCCTTCCATGATATTGAGGAAATCCATATCATCATGTAGGGGCCAATACCATGGCATCCGTCTGAGCACTACTGCAGGGAACCACACCTTAGGTCAAGACAGACTGGGAGAGGGAGGTCCAAAATGTCTGACTCTAGAGTTGACATGTCTGAAGTAATAGACAAAATTTAACAACTGTTACTTCCTCAGTTACTATGAAAATGAAAACAGGAGCTGCAGTCATATTCTATTCTACTTTTAAATTAGCTTTTAGAAACTATGACCTGTCATTTTGTCAACATCTATAAAAATTAGGGTGGGTTCACATTAGCGTCCTTAATTCTGTTACAGTGGTCCTAACCCTTTTATAAAAGAATTTAAGCGTGGAATGCAAAACAGAACCCTTTAAGAGGCGTTGCATTTTGCTCCGTCCTAATATATTTCTATGGAACAAATAACGGCTCTGTTATGTTCCAGAAAAATAAGTCCTGTTGACAGGATACCAAGTGTATTGGTTGTTTTAGATACTCTGTATCTCTCACTAGGCAGCTTTTAAAAGTATCTAGTTGTAAAATGCGCCCAGGTGTTTAACTACCATAGTGGCAGACCATGTGACTGCAATGGGGCCCAGGACAAGAGGGGGCCCAGTCTTAGTCAGGATTATTTTCTCTTCTACTGGAGGTAAAAACTTGGTCAGGATTCTACCCTCTAAAGGAACAACCTTTTAGCAAATGAGGCAGTGGAAAAATGGCCCAAGGGTCATTGAACAAGGTTTAGGCAGAAACCCTTCTGTCCTGTGTGGGGGGCCTGGTTTGATCCTTCCTATGGGGCCCTTACTTCTCTATGTACACCACTGAATGTGCCGGCTTAATTAATGGCAAGCACCAATATTTTGCCACAAAATATTGGTGTAAAGAAAGCCAACCAAGAGGTGGAGCAAGAAAACGTGATTAACTTATCTAGCAAGATGCTCTAAAATGTATCCCACAGTGTCATAAATTGGGCTACCTTTCTGGCTCGTCTAACGTTATGATTTCTAAATTTAGGATAGTAATAATGTGAAATAAAATGATTTCTCAGCAAATGTTAAGGGTGTTAATCATCAATAAATTAAAACACCCTCTCTCTGCTCTTTGCTAACTTTGGTCTTCTGGGAAGGTCTTACGGACATAAACTGACCTCCATGATTGTTCCTGTGTACGTGAGGAATTTGGTAGGGGACGGGGGGACGGGGGGGGGGGTTCACAATGTGCGCTCTGGGAATCTATGAATAGTGAGTGTAACTAGGATACAAGGCTTCCATTGTGCACCTAACTCTCTCTACAGACATCACTGCAGTAATATAACATAGGGAAATCGTAGTAAAAGTCATGACCCTGGGATAGCTGCCAAAAAATGTGCACAGTGATGTGTTGTATCCCCTAGTCCACACAAGTTTGGGGAGGTTGCTGGAATGGATTTTTCAGCTGAGAAAGACCAGCTGGATTTTGCAAAACATAACTTCCAGTATGTTCTGTCTCTTAAGAAGAGGACAATATTAGAATAATGTGTATGTAGGTGTAAAAATAATATTACGTAATGGCCAAGTACTACAATTTTCAATTTATAATTTCAAGATAAGCAGAAGTCTAAATGAAAATCCATTTTCATACTACTAATCTGTTCAGCTATAAAGCATAGGGATGTTGTGATATATATAATATCTGCCAAATCATCATAATTCTTTTGGTCTGTATATTGTAACTTAATGCATTGGACAGCATCATGAAAACTAATGTTAATGAATATACAGAAAACAATAGGGCTCTGCAGCTGTATTACTTATATGAAGTACTTGCCATATTTTTTGTCCTATAAGACGCACTTATTGGCTAATACTAATGAGCGCTTCCATTATGGAAGCACTTATTAGTACAGGAGGTCCGGAGAGCGATGAATACATCACTCCCTGTTCTCCCTCTGTATTCACCGTTTCCTAGTCTTCTTCTGCAGGTGCCGCACACTGTGCTGTAACTTGCACCCAGCATCAAGATGTAGGCACGCTCTGTGACCTCATGCTGTGCAATGTCAGGTCAAAGCACAGAGCAGCAGGAAGAGTTATGAATTTCAGTAGCAGTGGCTGGAACAGGAGAGATGAGGTTATTTATTTTTTGTCTGGTCTGAGGCCTGATTAACTTGGGGGATTGAGCTGAGGTCTGATTAACATTGAATGTCTGATTGGGGCTCTGAGCTGAGGTCTGATTAACATTGGGGGTCTGAGTTGAAGTCTGATTAACATTGGGGGTCTGAGCTGAGGTCTGATTAACATTGGGGGTCTGAACTGAGGTCTGATTAACATTGGGGGTAGAGATAAGCGAATCTATTCGCCGATTCGTATTGAATCCTCCATTTTTACTACTCCGAAGCGAATCCGGATTTATTCAGATTCGCTTTGTATTATTCATATGTTCGTAATTTGTTCAATAATGTTCGCAAAACAACGATTATTTTTTAATGCAAATCCGACAGAATAAATTTGTGTTAAGAACGAATCTTGTCATAAATTCATCGATTATTCGCCGAAGCGAATTTTTGATGATTTGCTCATCTGTAATTGGGGGTCTGAGCTGGGATTTGATTGGGGGTCTGATCTGAAGGTCTGATTAAATTTTCTGTAAAACCTAGGTGCGCCTTATGGGCAAAAATTACATATTTTAAAGCTTTCTCTATCAGTGGTAGTCTAAGGATGGAAAGTAGGCCATCAGTCAGTCATGTGAATGGAAGGCCAGCTAAGGGCTATTTGAGTGCCCTGGTCACCAGACTGGGAGTCCAGTTTACCGTATATAACTGTACAGCTGCTATATGAATAATCTACTTTGTATAATCTTAATAGTTTACAGAATTAGTTCTTGTTTTCAGTTACTCATAACTTCTGATAATAAACTACGTTTTTCCAGTCTCTTCTCATACAAAGAATTAAAGGATTATGCAATAACATGCATAACTAGTCTACTGTGGTAGTGAAACAGTTACTTAGTATGACTGACAGCTGACAGGCATCACTCTTAGAATCAGTTCACACTTCACTTATTTGGTCATTTACAGGGCCAAAACTGACCAAATAACTGAAGTGTGAACTCAGTCTTACAGGTCAATGTTAGCATCAGATTTAACCGATTTAACAGTGCAGTGGCACAAGATTCTACTATACAGTGAAAGAGTGCACTCCTATTACATTGTCACTTGATTCCACAAAGATTTCTACAGAACCTGTTCTGTTACACACTGATACAAGTAGTCCCCCCATGACAGAGTGGAGAGGGTGTCAGCAGTAAGTTAGTGTTGACGTCACTGTTTATTTTTCCCTTTTTCTGATCCATCACATGAACAACCCCAGAAAAACGGATCCTGTCTTTTGAGCCTCTACCTTCACCCAGTCAGCATTTGGTCAGTAATCCATCAGTAAGACCAAAAAAAAAACAGGAGTGGATCCAAAACAGAGATGACAAGTGAGACATATTTGCATGTCATCTGTGTTTTGTACCCACTCATGCTTTTCCCTTTCCAAATAATGAGCATTTCCTGATGCAAAATAGGGTCTGTGTGATAGAGGCCTTATGGATGCTCCAAAGACGGGATAGGTGATAACTATCAGACCAGTGGAGGTCCTACTGCTTGGACCCCCACCGATCAAGAGAACAGGTGTCCCATACTCCCTGCAGCCCCCTTGAATAGAACAGAGTAGTCTGTTGCACAGGTGGGCGGCTGCTCAATTCACTTCTATGGGAGTTCCGGAAATAGGCAAGTACAGCACATGTGATATAGGACAGCATCGAAAATCACTCATCATAGCAAGAAACAGCACAGAATTAGCATTGACACAAGCATTCCAGTTAGGGCTGCAATAATGTAAATTATTCTTTTATATAGATTCCTACATTGTTTAAATGGGTCAAATATATATATTCTCCTTTGACAACTGTATTTATTATGTTTTTAATTTTATACATAGTGTAGATGATTTTTCAAATGTTTTATCTATAATATAGGAAATATTGCCACCTACTGGAATAACATGCACAGTGCAGAGACCAGAAATCTATGGTGCAAAATTATAACTATATGAACAGTGAGAAAAGTGATTGCGGGATTGTTATTGTTATTGTTGCCCTAAAGTTAGACATTAAAACCAGACATGAAAATCAGAAACTATGCCATATTTATCACCATGGCACACACTGTATACCTTTTAAAGTAGTCTAACCCTGTGATTTATTCGAAACATAATAGCACTCTAATGCACAAATTTTATTTATTGGTTTATTAAGCAGATCATCCATCAGTTAACTGTTGATTAGTTGTAGCGGCATTAATGTAAATTTCCACCACTGATCAGCATGCACATAACTGTACACCAGTCTGTAGGTATCAAATGTTTGTTGTAGACAGTGATGCGCCAATTAGGATTTGCAGGGCTGCAAAGACTATAACAAGGCAATCCAGATGGTGTGGAATAAGGAGCAAGCTGCTGAACAATGACGGGCCATACTTAGTTGCTGGTCAGACATTCCCCAGTGTGTATGAATGGAGCTCATAATGCTGATTATAATACTCAACTGGAGTCAGCATACCAGACATGAGTGAGTGCAGGTCCAATGCCCTGAATACATATTGGTGTGAAGGAATGCATTTCAGAGCCACTGCTATTAAATGTAACACTACTTTTAATTATCTAATGACATGTCAGAAGACTGCAGTGGTGGGGTCTGTTGACAGTGGTGCTCATTTCCATGTCTACATAGGATTGCTCCTTCAGGCTCCTTGGGATCTGCAGGATCCCAGCTTGCATATACCCTACTAATGTTATTTTGTGATATCTATAATATATCACAGTTAAAATTAGGGATGAGCGAACCGTAACGAACCAGATTCGTTACGAACTTTCCCAAAAGTTCGGTTCGTCACCGAACGAATTTTGAGAAAGTTCATAACGAATCTGGTTAAAATAACGGCGACGCAAAATATACGCATATTTATTGAGAATGTACGCTAATGTTACTATGTGACAGTAACTAATGTTACTGTCGTTACTTGAGTAGGAATGTTCGCAGACGCTAATGCGTACATATTCAGTTAAGTAGCGTACCTTTGACAACGCTACAATGTATGTTCGTTACTTGAGTAGGAATGTTCGCAGACGCAGTGTATGCGTACGCTAATGCGTACATATTCAGTTAAGTAGCGTTCAATTGACAACGCTACACTGTATGTTCGTTACTTGAGTAGGAATGTACGCAGACGCAGTGTATGAGTACGCTAATGCGTACACATTCAGTTAAGTAGCGTACCTTTGACAACGCTAGACTGTACGTTCGTTACTTGTGTGGGAATGTTCGCATTAGCGTACGCATTAGTGTAAATTCTCAAATATGCGTATATTTTGTGTTGCCGTTGTTGAAGTCACTTGGATTTTTTCCACTTTTTTCATTGTAATAGCAACTGCAAGTAAACGAAACTATACCCTATCAGACTCCCATTATTGTAGCAGCAATTATTCAGCCGTTATAGCAAGGTTCGTTTTAGGTTAGGTTCGTACGAATCCGAACTTCACGAAAGTTCGCCGAAGCGAAGCGAACTTTTCAAAAGTTCGCTCATCCCTAGTTAAAATATTAAAATGTATGCATGTGTCTATATACAGTACAGACCAAAAGTTTGGACGCACCTTCTCATTCAAAGAGTTTTCTGTATTTTCATGACTATGAAAATTGTAGATTCTCACTGAAGGCATCAAAACTTTGAATTAACACATGTGGAATTATATACTTAAAAAAAAGTGTGAAACAACTGATAATATGTCTTATATTCTAGGTTCTTCAAAGTAGTCACCTTTTGCTTTGATTACTGCTTTGCACACTCTTGGCATTCTCTTGATGAGCTTCAAGAGGTAGTCACCTGAAATGGTATTCCAACAGTCTTGAAGGAGTTCCCAGAGATGCTTAGCACTTGTTGGCCCTTTTGCCTTCACTCTGCGGTCCAGCTCACCCCAAACCATCTCGATTGGGTTCAGGTCTGGTGACTGTGGAGGTCAGGTCATCTGGCGTAGCACCCCATCACTCTCCTTCTTGGTCAAATAGCCTTACACAGCCTGGGGGTGTGTTTGGGGTCATTGTCCTGTTGATAAATAAATGATGGTCCAACTAAACGCAAACCGGATGGAATAGCATGCCGCTGCAAGATGCTGTGGTAGCCATGCTGGTTCAGTATGCCTTCAATTTTGAATAAATCCTCAACATTGTCATCAGCAAAGCACCCCCACACCATCACACCTCCTCCTCCATGCTTCACGGTGGGAACCAGGCATGTAGAGTCCATCCGTTCACCTTTTCTGCTTCGCACAAAGACACGTTGGTTAGAACCAAAGATCTCAAATTTGGACTCATCAGACCAAAGCACAGATTTCCACTGGTCTAATGTCCATTCCTTGTGTTCTTCAGCCCAAACAAGTCTCTTCTGCTTGTTGCCTGTCCTAGCAGCTATTTTACCATGAAGGCCTGCTGCACACAGTCTCCTCTTAACAGTTGTTGTAGAGATGTGTCTCCTGCTAGAACTCTGTGTGGCATTGACCTGGTCTCTAATCTGAGCTGCAGTTAACCTGCGATTTCTGAGGCTGGTGACTCAGATGAACTTAGCCTCCGCAGCAGAGGTGACTCTTGGTCTTCCTTTCCTGGGGCGGTCCTCATGTGAGCCAGTTTTTTTGTAGCACTTGATGGTTTTTGCGACTGCACTTGGGGACACTCAAAGTTTTCCCAATTTTTCTGACCTTCATTTCTTAAAGTAATGATGACTCGTTTTTCTTTACTTTGCTGCTTTTTTCTTGCCATAATACAAATTCTAACAGTCCATTCAGTAGGACTATCAGCTGTGTATCCACCTGACTTCTGCCCAACACAACTCATGGTCCCAACCCCACTTATAAGGCAAGAAATCCCACTTATTAAACCTGACAGGGCACACCTGTGAACTGAAAACCATTTCAGGTGACTACCTCTTGAAGCTCATCAAGAGAATGCCAAGAGTGTGCAAAGCAGTAATCAAAGGAAAAGGTGGCTACTTTGAAGAACCTAGAATATAAGACATATTTTCAGTTGTTTCACACTTTTTTGTTAAGTATATAATTCCACATGTGTTAATTCATAGTTTTGATGCCTTCAGTGTGAATCTACAATTTTCATAGTCATGAAAATACAGAAAACTCTTTGAATGAGAAGGTGTGTCCAAACTTTTGGTCTGTACTGTATATGGTGTTAGCTTCCCGTCACAGTTGTCCATGTTGTCTTCCAAATCTGTCTTCACTCGCCATTGCCATTTAGAATCCCTGTTAATGGAAAAACATAGCAAATTATCAGCAAGGTTAAAGTTAGGCTAAAAGGGAATGAATAAATGCTGGACTATGTTTATACGTGGCAAATTGTGCACCATAAATCTGCAGCAATTTACAGTACACTGCAAGTGAGCTGTCTCCCAAAACCTCATTCCCATGCTGAGGAATAATCTGTGAGGAATTTCAATTCCCTTCGTGCTCTATTCTACCACAAATATGCTTTAGATTTCACAGTGGATTGGACTATTTGCATTACTTGGCAAATTCTTCTGAAACATTTCTAACAAAATCCATGTATATAAAGTCAATTCCGCAGTGGTAATTTTGGCTGTGTGTAAACTTTGTCTTATAAAACAAATATTTCCTGCACTGTTCGGACATTGTCATTGAATGGCCCCAATATCTTGAGCTACAATCATTTGCTAAGCAACAATTATGAAAATACAAAAGACTATTCTCAGTACACAATCATACAAGAAAGATATAGCAAACGCTGAAAGCTTACTTTAAAAAAAATTCAAGCAGGGAGGATTTACTGCTACTGATTTTGTCTATTTCACATTAGAATTTTCACCACAGATTTTTTGTGTTTTTTTGCTGCAGACTTGCCATGGATTTCACCCCTTGCTTTACAAAGGGTAAAATCCGCTGAGAAAATTAGCATCATAAAATGCTGTAAAATGTTTTGGATTTTCCGCATGCAAATCTGCAATGGAAAATTTGCAGGGTATACAGTAGGGCGATTTTGCAACTTTTCCACCTACAGAGAATGGAGAGGTCTGTAATTTTTTGTGTAGGTACACTGTACACTTCAATTGACAAAATCTAAAAAAAAAAATCACATTGTATGATTTTTAAATAATTAATTTGCACTTTATTGCATGAAATAAGTATCTGATACAATAGAAAAACAGAACTGAATATTTAGTACAGAAACCTTTGTTTGTCAGACATTTCCTGTAGTTCTTGCAGACACTGCAGCACGGATTTTGGCTCACTCCTCCATACAGATCTTCTTCATTGAGTTTCAGCTCCCTCCAAAGATTTTCGATTGGGTTCAGGTCTGGAGACTGGCTAGTCCACTCCAGGACCTTGAAATGCTTCTTTTGTAGCTCCTTAGTTGCTCTGGCTGTGTGTTTCCGGTCATTGTCATGCTGGAAGACCTAACCATGACCCATCTTCAATTCTTTTACTGAGGGGAGGAGGTTGTTAAACAAAATATTGTGATACATGGCCCAAACCATACTCCCTTCAATACAGTGCAGTCGTCCTGATCTCTTTGCAGAAAAGCACCCTCAAAGTATGATGTTTCCACTCCCATGCTTTATGGTTGGGACAGTGTTCTTGGGTTGTACTCATCATTCCTTTTCATCCAAACACTTTGGGTTGATACCAAAAAGTTCTATTTTGGTCTCACCTGACCACATGACCTTCTCCCATGCCTCCTTTGAATCATCCAGATGGTCATTGGTGAGATTTAAACAGGCCTGGACATGTGCAGGCTTGAGCAGGTGGGCCTTGAGTGCCCTGCATGATTTTAATCCATGACAGCGTAGTGTGTTACTAATGGTAATCTTTTAGACTGTGGTCCTAGCTCTTTTCAGGCTATTGATCAGGTCCTCCCATGTAGTTTTGGGCTGATTCCTGACCTTTCTCAGAATCATCCTTACCCCACGAGGCGAGATCTTACATGGACCCCCAGACCAAGGAAAATTGACAGTCATCTTGTGTTTCTTCTATTTTCTAATAATTGCTTCAACAGTTGCACCTATTGTCCTGTTGCCCATCCCAGCCTTCTACAGGTCTACAATTTTGTCCCTGGTGTCCTTAGAGAGCTCTTTGGTCTTGGCCATGGTGGAGAGGTTGGAGTGTGATTGATTGAGGATTGATTGAGTGTGTGGACAAGTGCCTTTTATACAAATAGTGAATTCAAACAGATGCAATTAATACAGGTAAGTGCAGAGTAGGAGGGGCTTCTTAAATTAAAACTAACATGTCTGTGAGATCCAGAATTCTTGCTGGTTGGTAGGTGATGAAATACTTATTTCATGTAATAAAAAGAAAATTAATTATTTAGAAATCATACAATGAGATTTTCTGGATTTTTTTTATTCTGTCTCTCAAAGTTGAAGTATACCTACAATAAAAACTACAGACCTCTCCATTCTTTGTAGGTGGGAAAACTTGCAAAATCACCAGTGTATCAAATACTTATTTTCCCCACTGTATGTCCCATGTGAACAGACTACATTGGGGCTATTTTAATGATGAGCTAAATAAATCAACTTACAAGAAGCAAGCAGGTTCCTAGTATAGCTGCCTTCAATTTCACATCAAGATCCAGAGAAAAATGAACATCAAAATTTATAGTTCCTGGAGTTTCATATACAGAAATTCTTCCAACCTCAATTTTCTCCCTAATGGACGTTATCTATAAATATGAAAACAAGTTAACATAAAAATAAAGTTTAAATACAGGAAATGCAGGTTTGATGTAGTAGAAGTTAGGTCAAACATTGTTGAGAGATAATTTCAAGCCTTTTCAAATAAATAGGTCAATCAAAGGTTATTTGTACTCTGAGTTCCAAAAAATAATGCTATGGCAGGTAGAAATTTCCTAAATTTATCAACATAGTACACCTTTTTCATCTCAAATACTATGTAGCACCTTAACAGATACGAGCTGTGGGTTTTTCAAGTGCTGATCTAATCTGAAAGAAAAAAAGAGCAGTTTTACGAATCCTGTAGATGGGGTAAACTTATTTAGGAGACATGCATAAAACTTATCGCAGTGGCTCATATTGGATGGTAAATTTGGTACAGGGATACACACTTTTGTCTAACCTATGGATTATCAGAAATCTATATGCCAGAATTGGGGATCAATTTTGGGGTGAAATGTTGCAGCTTAGATCATGCTCACTTTCTGCTGGTCATGTACTTTTGCCTACAAATGCCTTTGTGGATGCCATTGGTAACGATAGGTGGGACCATACTGAGGCAAGATACTGAGAAAAGACAATGATCTATGGGATACATTGGGGGTATGTACACCAGTTTTCGAGTGTGAAAAAAACTTAAAATTTTTTACATAAACAGCATTTTAAACAAACATTGTGTGCCTTTTTACATATTTCACTGCTCTTGGCACTTCTTTCACAGTTGTTGGGGCTTACCTGAATAGGGTAGGGCCACTACGGCCAGACACATTTGCTATAATTATGAAAGAAAACTGGTGCAAATTATAAATTAAATCTATGTATAAGTTTCAGTTTCTGAACCTGTATAGTGTAAGGTCCTGCATTGTAGAAGACAGAGAGTCTGAAAGCCAGTCACCAAGTGTGTCCTGCTCAATACAGAAAGAAAGAACTATGCAGTGTGAAAATTGGGCATAAGGCTACATGTTGAAGTCACATTACAGAGCCAGACCACAACCTGTGTACCAGCCCTATAACAGAAGAGTAGATTAAGAGGGGAGCAGCATCTTATAATAAGCATTGGATTGAACTCAGTGTGCGTTCAAGTCATTAAGTTAAAAGGACATCTGGTGTAAGGACTGTTAAACTGTATCCTATATTACAATATTGACTGATTTGCATTGCTGTGGTTGCCTCCAACATCAACTAAATATTGTTTCTCAAGATTGTCCACAAATATAATTTAAGAAACCTTCACTGCCCTTAGAATTGCTGCAGTATTTACAGGACAATAACTCAATGTCCCACAGGGGAATTGCTAAAGACATTCAGATCTCTCATTCTCCAAGTCAGAGTGAATCCTCTAACATGGGTCTCAGGGCAAAGACAAACCTCCTGTCTTTCCTACCAACACAAATGACTTCTGATTAGAGATGAGCGAGCACTAAAATGCTCGGGTGCTCGTTATTCGAGACAAACGTTTCCCGATGCTCGGGTGCTCGTTTCGAGTAACGAACCCCATTGAAGTCAATGGGAGACTCGAGCATTTTTGCAGGAGACCAAGGCTCTGCCTAGGGAAGGCTGGGTGAAAACCTGGAAACCTCAGAAAATGATGGAAACACCACGGAAATGGACAGAAAACAGCAGGGGCAGCATGCATGGATGCCTCTGAGGCTGCCTAATCCCACCATTACCCCAAATTCTCAGGCAACATCCTGGTGGTTACCCTCATGGCAATTGTGCTCACCCAGACCAAGAAAGGCGAGGCACATGCCCATCACATGTTGGGGAAACACCCAACTAGGTGCAACGAAGGTCCATCACCCATGCCCATGCTGGCACTGCTCTCCTATCCCCAGCCACACGATGCAGGCATAAGCCAACAAGTGACCAAGTTAGATGAGGTAGCAGGTGAGCCACCCAAAAATTTAGCCTGGCGCAGCATGGCGGTGACAACAAAGTGACTTAGTTAGACTGAGGTAGCAGGAGGTGAAGCACGGATGGTAATTCGAAGGAGGGGAGGGGTTGGAGGAAGAGGCATAGTAAGTCTGAGAAACTGTGACCGAGGTAGGCCCCGCAATCCTCCAAGTGGGCAGTACATGAGCGGCCCCAGGGTCAGACTCGGTCAGAGTGACTGAGCTACACGACGGTAGCAGGTAGAGCACAGGAAAAATTTAGCGTGGCCCTGTATGTGGACGTTGAGGGCTTGTGCATGTAGGTGGGCTGAACTTTTTTTCTGCTTGCGTTCCAACGTCTGCTGTAATGACAGCTGAATGTTGCGCAGGGACACATTGGTGGACAGTGTGGGGGATCATGGAGGCGAAGGGGTGGTTTTCCGGCGGGAGGCGCTTGTGCTGGGGTCCTGGGCTGGGGGTTGACTCGCAGAGGCAGTGAGTGACACAGGGGAAGGAGCAGTGGTGGGACCCGCATGAGGGGAACGGACGGCCTTGGTTCCATAGTGTTTATCACTCGTATACCTGTGTATGCTGGTGGTGGTTAGGCTGGTAGTGGTGGAACCCCCACTTAAAAATTTGGCATCAACTGGTAAGGCTGTCAACATTGAGCTTGAACTAGTGGGGCATGTGTGGTATCGATTCTTCTGAGTTTAAAATCGTATACGTCCCCTATCTTGGGACCATATATTTCATAGATTTTTCGAACACGGAAAAGGAAAAAGAGCTTGCTCTGGCCAGGGGAGTGTCTTTTCTACTGCAGCTAAGGGGACGTGTCCATGCTCTGCCTATCACAGGTCAGGAGCCAATTAAAAGAGGAACAAACAAAAATCAGTATAATATCTAATACGTCCCCTATCCGGGTAAATTGTTTGGAGAAAGGGCCTGTAGGTGGGGGGGCAGGCTGGGGGGAAGGAGGTTTCGCTGGAAGAGCCAGAGGAGTACCCCCTGGGCTAGAGTGTGTGGTGGTGACAACAGCCGGATGGATTTGGAAAAAATTTACCATCAACCGGTACGGTATGTATTCTTCTGAGTTTAATACCGTATACGGCACCTATCCGGAAAAATAGTTTGGAGAGAGGGAGAAAGAGAGGAAAAAGAAGTGCAGTATGGAGCAATTACACGGAAACTATTAGATTAGGCAGACTTGGTCTGCTTAATTGCAACCCAGACAAATGAGAGAAAGAGAGGAAAATGACGTATTTTTAAAAGTGAAGTTCAGTATAGATCAAGTGTGGTATGTGTTCTATGTATACTACTCAGTTTAATACCGTATATGGCAGCTATCCGGAAAAATAGTTTGGAGAGAGAGAAAGATAGGAAAAAGACGTAAATTGTTTGGAGAGAGGGCCTGTAGGTGGGGGGGGCAGGCTGGGGGGAAGGAGGTTGAGCCAGAGGAGTGCCCCCTGGGCTAGCGTGTGTGGTGGTGACAACAGCCGGATGTAGTTAGAATGACGACGCAGGACCCCAAAAAATTTAGCATCAACCGGTACAATTGTCAATTATGAGCTCGATCAAGTGTGGCATGACTTTTTAGATGGAGATTGCATGTGGTCACGTACTCCCTGGAACTCCATAGTTACCCCTTCTCTGATGTGCTACCCCAGAACATTCTCTGCCCCAATTCGCAAGACCTTTTGCAGTCTCAGTGTGCCGACAGTGGGGATTTACCAGTGTTGTCTGAGGAGGTGGTGGACAATGGCGAGACACAGGTGTCGGGGGGTGAGGTAGTTGAAAGTGAAGCAAGTTACATTGGGGACTCCTTGGGGGGACTTTCTCATGATGGGACAGATTCAATTGTGTTTAGAAAGGCTGATGGGCTTCCGTCAGCACTGTGTGTATAGAACCCCATGGCCTTTCATAAAAAATAGTCTGGCGATGACCCCAAGGCAATTTTCAGGGACACGGTAATTGGTGACCCACTTAAAAATGCTGCCTGACACCTGGCGGTTAACCCCTGATTGTCTGTCTTTCAATAAGATTGTAGTGTAAAGCATGGTGGTGAGCATCAGTATGAATTTTTGGATGGAGATTGCATGTGGTCACGTACTCCCTGGAACCCCATAGTCACCCCTTCTCTGATGTGCTACCCCAGAACATTCTCTGCCCCAATTCGCAAGACCTTTTGCAGTCTTCCGTGTGCTGACAGTGGGGATTTACCAGTGTTGTCTGAGGAGGTGGTGGACAATGGCGAGACACAGGTGTCGGGGAGTGAGGTAGTTGAAAGTGAAGCAAGTTACATTGTGGACTCCTTGGGGGGACTTTCTCATGATGGGACAGATTCAATTGTGTTTAGAAAGGCTGATGGGCTTCCGTCAGCACTGTGTGTGTATAGAACCCCATGGCCTTTCATAAAAAATAGTCTGGCGATGACCCCAAGGCAATTTTCAGGGACACGGTAATGGTGACCCACTTAAAAATGCTGCCTGACAACCTGGCGGTTAACCCCTGATTGTCTGTCTTTCAATAAGATTGTAGTGTAAAGCATGGTGGTGAGCATCAGTATGAATTTTTGGATGGAGATTGCATGTGGTCACGTACTCCCTGGAACCCCATAGTCACCCCTTCTCTGATGTGCTACCCCAGAACATTCTCTGCCCCAATTCGCAAGACCTTTTGCAGTCTCCGTGTGCTGACAGTGGGGATTTACCAGTGTTGTCTGAGGAGGTGGTGGACAATGGCGAGACACAGGTGTCGGGGAGTGAGGTAGTTGAAAGTGAAGCAAGTTACATTGTGGACTCCTTGGGGGGACTTTCTCATGATGGGACAGATTCAATTGTGTTTAGAAAGGCTGATGGGCTTCCGTCAGCACTGTGTGTATAGAACCCCATGGCCTTTCATAAAAAATAGTCTGGCGATGACCCCAAGGCAATTTTCAGGGACACGGTAATGGTGACCCACTTAAAAATGCTGCCTGACAACCTGGCGGTTAA
This sequence comes from Rhinella marina, assembly GCA_900303285.1. Taxonomy (NCBI): domain Eukaryota; kingdom Metazoa; phylum Chordata; class Amphibia; order Anura; family Bufonidae; genus Rhinella; species Rhinella marina. The sequence continues at coordinate 4,814 of ONZH01022243.1, read as the reverse complement.
CCCCTGATTGTCTGTCTTTCAATAAGATTGTAGTGTAAAGCATGGTGGTGAGCCTCAGTATGACTTTTTGGATGGAGATTGCATGTGGTCACGTACTCCCTGGAACCCCATAGTCACCCCAGAACATTCTCTGCCCCAATTCGCAAGACCTTTTGCAGTGGGGATTTACCAGTGTTGTCTGAGGAGGTGGTGGACAATGGCGAGACACAGGTGTCGGGGGGTGAGGTAGTTGTATGGGAAGCAAGTTACAGTGGGGACTCCTTGGGGGGACTTTCTCATGATGGGACAGATTCAACTTGGGTGGATCAGGCACAGGAACAGATCAATTTTTTTTTGTGTGTTTATTTAACTTTTATTTAGCACAAATAACCACAGAGATATTTATTCGTTCTCTTTGCTGCGCAGTCTGGAGTTGGGGTTCGTCACTTTGATGGCGAGCTGTGCCGCTCTCTCCACAATGGTCTTTAGGTTCTTTGAGGAGACGTTGTGGGCGATTTCTGCACAGAAGGACTTGTTGCTCATCAACAGAACCTCGAGCTCCTTGACATTGTGGACCAGAAATTTGCGGAACCCTGTGGGCAGCATGTGTTCTTCTTGTTGCTACCGTACCCAATGTTGGGCAATATAGATACGCAGGTAATATTATTTTTCACACCTATCCCAAAAAAAAATTTACGCAGTTTGCACAAATAAAACTGGAAACTGGAACTGGAGAGAGGGCCTGTAGGTGGACCTCTGGAAAAATTGTTTGAAGAGAGGGCCTGTAGGGGGCCCTCCTGAAAAATTGTGGTAAAAGAGTGCCAGTTGGACCTCTAAAAAATGGCGTTTTTTTAGTCAGCGTTATTCAAAGACGACATGGAGGAGGAGGAGTAGAGAAGAGGAATCGGATACATAAGTAATGTTAATCTTTAGCTGCTTTCCCCCGGAGGAGATTTGAATTCTGGTGAAATCCAGGCTTTGTTCATTTTAATAAGCGTCAGCCTGTCAGCGCTGTCAGTTGACAGGCGTGTACGCTTATCGGTGATGACGCCACCAGCTGCACTGAATACCCGCTCTGACAGCACGCTAGCGGCAGGGCAGGCCAGCACCTCCAAGGCGTACAGCGCCAGTTCAGGCCACGTGTCCAGCTTTGAAACCCAGTAGTTGTATGGAGCAGAGTGATCCCTACGGACGTTGGTATGGTCAGCTAGGTACTCCCTCACCATCTTTCTGTACAGCTCCCCCTACTCTGCCTAGACTGGGGACAGGTGACAATGTCTTGCTGGGGTGACATAAAACTGGCAAAGGCCTTGGAGAGCGTTCCCCTGCCAGTGCTGGACAAGCTGCCTGCTCGGCTCCTCTCCCCCTGCTACTTGGCCCACAGAACCATGCCCTCTGTCGCTAGCGGCGTCAGATGGGAAGGATTGTTTCAGCTTGTGCACCAGGGCCTGTTGATATCTATTCACTCTCATACTCCTTTCCTCTGCAGGGATGAGAGTGGAAAGGTTCTGCTTGTACCGTGGGTCCAGGAGAGTGAACACCCAGTAATCACTGTTTGAAAAAATTCTTCTAACGCGAGGGTCACGGGACAGGCAGCCTAACATGAAGTCTGCCATGTGCGCCAGAGTCCCAACACGCAAGAATTCCCTCTCCTCACTGGCCTGACTCTCCATTTCCTCCCTCCTCCTCCAAGTCCTCCTCTTCAGCCCATACACGCTCAAGAGTTAAGGACTGAGCACTGGTACCCTCTATTGTCTCGCCGACATTCTCCTCCTCTTCCTCCTCATCCTCATCCCCCTCCTCCGATACGCGCTGAGAAACAGACCGGAGGGTGCTCTGGCTATCAAGCGACGTATCTTCCTCCACCGTCTCTTGTGACAAGCGCAAAGCATCCGACTTGATGCTGGGCAGTGAGTTTTTCAACAGGCAAAGCAGCGGGATGGTGAGGCTGATAATGGCGGCATCGCCGCTGACCATCTGTGTTGACTCCTCAAAGTTGCTCAACACCTGGCAGATATCAGACATCCACGTCCACTCCTCATTGTAGACTTGAGGAATCTGACTGACCTGACTACCAGTTCTGGTGGAAGTTGACATCTGGCAGTCTACAATCGCTCTGCGCTGCTGGTAAACTCTGGATAACATGTTTAATGTGGAATTCCATCTCGTGGGCACGTCGCACAACAGTCGGTGAGCGGGCAGTTGTAGGCGGCGCTGCGCTGCCCTGAGAGTGGTAGCATCTGTGGTCGACTTGCGGAAATGCGCACAGATGCGGCGCACCTTGGTGAGCAAATCAGACAGATTGGGGTATGTCTTGAGGAACCGCTGAACTATTAGATTGAACACGTTGGGCCAGGCATGGCACATGTGTCAGTCTGCCTAGTTGCAGAGCCGCCACCAGGTTATGCCCATTGTCACACACAACCATGCCTGGCTTGAGGTTCAGCGGTGCCAGCCACACATCGGTCTGCGCCGTGATGCCCTGTAACAGCTCTTGGGCGGTGTGCCTTTTGTCACCTAAGCTCAGCAGTTTGAGCACCGCCTGCTGGCGCTTACCCACGGCACTGCTGCTGCGCCTAGAGCTACCGACTGAAGGCGCCGTGCCCACAGATGGTAATTCGGTGGAGGAGGAGGAGGGGTCGGAGGAAGAGGAGGCATAGTACGTCTGAGAGACCGTGACCGAGGTAGGCCCTGCAATCCTCGGTGTGGGCAGTACATGAGCGGCCCCAGGGTCAGTCTCGGTCCCAGCCTCCACCAAGTTAACCCAATGTGCCGTCAGTGAGATATAGTGTCCCTGCCTGCAGCACTTGTCCACGTGTCCATGGTTAGGTGGACCTTCTCAGAAACAGCGTTGGTCAGGGCACGGATGATGTTCTGTGACACGTGCTGGTGTAGGGCTGGGACGGCACATCAGGAAAAATGGTGGCGGCTGGGGACCGAAAACCGAGGGGCTGACACCGCCATGAGATTGCGAAAGGCCTCGGTCTCTACCAGCCTATAGGGCAGCATCTCCAGGCTAAGCAATTTGAGATGTGGACGTTGAGGGCTTGGGCATGTGGGTGGGTGGAACTGTTTTTCCTCTTGCGCTCCAGCTTCTGCTGTAAAGACAGCTGAACGCTGCGCTAGGACACATTGGTGGACACTGTGGAGGATCGTGGAGGCGAAGGTGTGGTTTTCCGGTGGGAGGCGCTCGTGCTGGGGTCCTGGGCAGGGGGTTGACTAGCAGAGGCAGCGAGTGATGCAGGGGGTTGACTAGCAGAGGCAGCAAGTGACACAGGGGAAGGAGCAGTGGTGTGACCCGCAGGAAGTGGTGAACAGCCTTGGTTCCTTTGAGTGGGGTGTTTAGCACTCATATGCCTGCGCATGCTGGTGGTGGTTAGGCTAGTAGTGGTGGCACCCCTGCTGATCCTGGTGTGGCACAGGTTGCACACCACAGTCCGTCGGTCATCCTCACTTTCTTTAAAGAACCTCCAGACTTGCGAACATCTAGGCCTCGCCACGGGAGCTTCACTACGTGAAACATTTGCTGCTGATGCACCAGCTCTGGCCCTGCTTCTCCCTCTGGCCACACCACTGCCTCTTCCAACCTGTTCTGGTGCAGCACTCGCCTCAGAAGCACTGTCTTCACTCGGCTTATCAACCCAGCTTGGGTCAGTCACCTCGTCATCCTCCGATTCCTCAGTCTGCTCCCCCCTCGGACTTCCTGCCCTGACAACAACTTCACCACTGTCTGACAACCGTGTCTCCTCATCGTCCGACGCCTCTTTACAAACTTCTTCCACTAACTCAACATTGTCATCATCATCATCACCCACAGACTGCGACAGTTGGAAAACTTGGGCATCGGGAACGAGGTCAGCAGCAACCTGAGAAGTGGTTTGTGACTCTGGGAAGGGTCCAGAAAACAGTTCCTAGAGTATGCCAGATCGCATTCCAAATTTTCCTGGGAGGGGGAAGACTGGGGGGAAGGAGGTTGAGGTGGAGGAGCCAGAGGAGTGCTCCCTTGGGTAACGTGGGTGGACTGCGTGGAAGACTGACTGGTGGACCAATACTTGAAGCATTGTCCGCAATCCACGAGATCAGCTGTTGCACTGTTGTGGTTTCAACAGTCCTCTACCATGTGTCCCTGTAAGTTGGAGACATGAAGCTAGGAGATGTAGCTCTGCGGCGTTCCCTGCTCCCTCATCAGCAGGTACTGTCTCACCCTGCCCAGGACCACGGCCTCTGCCCCTGCATTAATTGAATGCCCACACCCTCGTCCTCGACCCTTAGCCCTGGGGTTTCAACATTTCTGTATATAAGTGTATTATATAAAAATAAAAATAAATGGTCCTGGTTACTGAAACCCACAAACTTGTTCAGTCTGGTTTAATTAAGTGACTTAAGAAAGTGTCACCTGGACAGAAAATACGGAATTGGACTGGTAGACAGCCTGGAACTGTGACGACACAGAATGGTTTCCACACTGCTGTGTGAAATGGATTTGTATCACTGAGCTACAACAACAAAAAAACTATTTTTTTTTATATTTTTTAGATATTTTTTGTTAGTTTTTTTTTTTTTTGGAACTGACGTGCAGAAACTATCGTAGACCTAACTCACACCCTGTTACGGGGCTATTTTGACTGCACCCAGACAAATGTTGCACAGAGATTTTTGTGATCAAGCTATATCGTGACAGCAAAACACCTGGTTGGATTAGTGACATCAGAAATGTCACCTGGACAAAAATAGTGAGTGACTAAACTGTGACTAACAGAATGGTTCCACCGCTGTGTGAAATGGATTGTATCACTGAGCTAAAAAAAAAACTATTTTTATATATATATTTTTTT